>WOGO01006863.1:0-11504 GCA_015342085.1 Leptinotarsa defecta | reverse complement strand
ATCTCGAAAAATTTTCAAAATTTTTGGAAATTTGAAAAATGATCTGGAAAGATCAATGAATTTGCGTAAAAAAAGTCTCGGCTCCCGAAACTGTATCTCAATTATTTATAATTTTCTGAAAATAGAGCCAAACATTATTTAAATGTATCAAATGCGAATATTAAAGAATGATGTTGGGATACATCAATAAACAATAATTCGCAGTCAAAAATTTTTTATCTCAATTTCAACATTATTAATGCATTTGTTAATTAATAACTTTTTTGAATTGAAAGGTAATATAGAAACCCCAATAATTATTAAACTAAAACCCTGGCATTTTTTTCCTTTGGTGAAATTATTCTTAATACGCTAAAAAATAGATTACCGTTGCCAACATAAAAAAAATTGTTACTTTCTACGTTTTCATTAACAATTGAAAATTATAAATAAAAAAAATACATTTTTTTTATTTTTATTGTTTCAATGTCTCATAGTTGAAATCTACTTAATATTTTTTTTATTTTTTAATGCTATTATTAATACATTTATTATAAACAAATACATTGTTCATAAGCAATTCGAATTTTTGTTTTCATTATGTTTATTGAAAAAAAAACATGATTTTTAGAAAAAAAGTGGTTCCTTAAAAAAATTTCTTGGTCGCAAAAAATGCGTTTGTTAATTAACAATCGTTTTTTGTGACTAAATATTAAAATTAAGGAACCGTTTTTTTCAATCATAAATTCTATTATCCTTCAAAGTTCTAAAAACAAGTTTTGTTTTTCTTCTTTCAATTGTTCATTTGAAAAAATTATTATAAACAAATTATTTTTTTTTATTTTTTTTTCAATGACTACCAGTTTTCACTGAATATTACTGGAGTTTTTTCCCAACACCAAATCATTATTTTTAACACCTCGACACGTGTTTTCATCACCAAGTGATCATCTTCAAAGAGGTGTTTTTAATCTTCCTCTTTGAAGATGATCACTTGGTGATCGAAACACGTGTCGAAGTGTTGAAAATAACGATTTTGTAATGGGAAAAAACTCCAGTAATATTAATAATTCAGTGAACTTTTCCAATTCGCAAATCTATCAGTCTAATAGTCGATGTTGAAGTCATACACCTCTGCCAAAACGTTGTTTGCAAATGTGGAATTGGCCTTGTGTTCTTTTATTCTTTGGAAAACGGTTTTCCCCGTTTGACCAACATAAAGTTTTGAACAAGGAACACGAGTCAACCTGACCTACCCGACATTGAAGATTTGTCTATACAGTTTTTGATTAATTTGCTCGGATTATAAGTTTTTCTCTGAGCTAGGATCCAGTCTTTCTCTTTCATCAAAAAACGAGCGATGTTTTTAGTGGATTCACCAGAGTATGTTGGTGTTTCCATTCCATTCATAACCATGTATATGGACTGTAGGGTTTCCTTCACCTCTTCCTGGTGAGAGATTTGTGAAACATTTTGTAGGAAGGTTTGAGTTTCATATCATATGTTTCATACCAGTAGTTTTACTTATTTCCAGGTTACTGTCCAGAAGTTTTCGATACACTTCTATACCTTTATTTGCACTCTGAAATATGCTGGCCTGAAACAGCTCCAGGAACCAAAGTCAGCCACAGTTGCCCAAGAATCAACCAACTGGGGTTTGACTCTTCCAAATTGGCCTACAAGGAGTGTTTGGAAAATGGCACATGGTTCCAAATAGAAGGAAAGCAATGGGCGAACTACAGCGGATGCGTCAATATAGAGGAATATGAGGTTAGGATAACCACTAGAATATGTACTAACAGAAATTAAGTTTGATTTTGAATTTATTTGTTTTTTTTTTGCAGTTTTACGCCATGATCAACAAGCTACATGTCATCGGATACTCGATTTCGTTAGTAGCTTTGAGTGTGTCGTTAGCCATATTTGTGAGATTCAGGTGAGAGCGATTTGACGTTCGAAGGATTTTTCACACTTCCAAAACTAATCCTCACCATTCATGTTCATTATGAAATTCTTGCGATATGATTTTTTCATGGAAATTGTTTTCAGAGCTGAGGATTATTTTTTCTAAATTCTACATAAATCCTAATATTTCAAAAGTTCTAATACTATGGATCTAGAATTATAATACTCGAGAAATGTTGTGTTATTTTTTATTCAAATGTCTTAAAAAAATATATTTAATTTTCATTGAATTCGGCCCAAATAACATTGTACAATGACAAAAAATAATGCTCTCTTTATCAAAAGAAAGGTTTCAGTTTCCAATGAATTGATTGAGAATATTTTCGAGTTACACTGGTAGACCACACATAATTCTCCAAACTATATACAGGGCTATTCAAATTTGTTTCTGTACATGGGGATCTCGTAAACCATTTTTTTTTCTGCACATCAAAACACATATATTATATTTTTGATGTAGATATGTTTCAAATAATCATAAAAGCTTTTCTTATTCGAAGTTCATTGTACTAAACGCTCACAGCAATGGAAAAAAAGAATAGATACCTAAAAATGAAAAAAAAAAACTCTCGAAAAACTCTACGGCACATAGGGAGACGTGAAAGTTGCTATTGTGTTTTTATTCAACTCAGTCAACCAATTTCCATGGCCGTAATTTAAAAGGGAATAATTCACACAATTATAATCGAATATTACCGAAACATTCCGAAATATAAAATTGAATTCAATTTCTCAGTAGAAGTGAGGGTCTACGTTCCATAAACTACAACAAAAAATACAGGTCCGTATTTAAAAATTCAAAGATGGGGATGGCCCAAATCAGAGGACACCCTGCCTACATCAAGTGTCAATAGCAAAATGTGGACAGATTTTCAATATGTCTGCGAATGAAGAAGATATAGACAAAAATATAATTTGGGATTTTTTTGTATTTCCTGTATATCTCCAGAACCAAAAGAGCTATATTCGATTTCTTTACATCATTGAATAGGTCTTTAGAATACGCAACTTTGCCATAATTCAACACTCTATCTCTTATCGTTTACGAGATCTATACAGAAACGAATTTTAATAGCCCTGTATATGTAGACAAAAAGTTTCAAATTGGCTGAAGAACTAGGCAAATCTTCTTCAAAATCGTTCAGTACTTCAATATTCGTTCTGGGTGGGGAGAGAGTATCTTCAATGACATCTAATAAGAGAAAAAAATGATTCAGAATCATCTGTTCTAGAACAAAACGTCTCAAACCGCTTTGAACAAAACCTCTCTCACTGTGTGGAGAAATTTTGAATACTTGTTAGAGCTTGCCGAACAAGGAAACATTTGTTAGGCATTCATTATAAAACAAATATCTTCTACATGATCGAACAGAATGAAAATTATTTCAATTCTATTCCTATTCATGATTTTCGAGAGGCGTTTTTCCTATCTAGGGGTTAGGTTAGGTTAGATCCAAAGTGAGTGGGTCTAATCGACCCTCCACCACAACCCGCAAGGGTTTATTGTGGCTCACACCGATTCACACTCGGCCAAATAGACCCAACTTCTTAAAGAAACCGAATAGTTTGCATGGTGCATGGTCTGCATTAAATTGATTGGTGAGTTCCACATTCCGTAACAGCGAAATAACAGTCGAATTTCATTTTTAACTTTTTTGTTCAGTAATAAATTTCTGCGCCACATTCTGAAATAATCAGTCATTCGTTTTTGTCAACTTTGACGGTATTCGAATTCGTCAAAAACACTGAGATTTATCAAAAGAATAGGTCACCCTGTCCATGGGCAATGTGTTTTCCTCTTCAACGCTTTTCCTATTTTTCTCGACTCTCCAATAGCCTGCAAACTCTTGATATCCCGCTGTGTCAGATAAACCGAGAGCGCTATGAAAATAATTTCATACAACATTCATTTCTAGGTCGTTGAGATGCACCAGGATCCGAATTCATACGCAGCTGTTCATTTCGTTTATCCTGAATAACATAACCTGGATATTGTGGTATAAACTGGTTATTCCGCATCCGGAAGTGACGCAAACCAACCCGGTGAGTAGAAAATATAAATACATACAGTGTGATACAGAACAGACGAGTTCAAATGAGAATGGAACAGACGTATCTTTCCCCGCCGTAACTGTTAGTGGCTCATCTCAGGATGTGGAGTATACTCCAGATCACTGAGGCTAAGGATTAAGTATAAAATGGGAAGAAATACCAGCATGGTCCAAACAGAACTGACTGGTATCTCAATCGCCACAAGGGAAATAACCCTATTAGCCTTGAACAGACAACGTGTTACTTCAGGGCTAGTACTAGAGTGCCACCAAGATTTAGCCAAAGTCTCGGTAGATAATGACATTATCCTGAGGTGGGTTAAAGGGCACGATGACAGGGGATCATCCTGGGCGACCCTGGGAAGCTGGCGCCAAAGAAATATCTTGCGATGACCAGGAAAAATCTACGCTTAACAGTAGGATTTCTGACTGGCCACTGTCAACTAAGAAAACACCTCCATTATATGGGTCTAGTGTACACACCTCTATGCAGGATGTGTGAACAGGAAGATGAGACTGTTAGGCATGTCCTAAGCGAGTGCCCGGGGTTATCGTCAATGAGAGAGTGTGTGTTCCGCGAGTCTTGGCCTACACCTGCCGATATGAAGGAGATGTCTCCAAGGGACATGTTCACCTTCCAGGAAAGGACATAATGGACGATGACCTAAGTGGACAACTTCTCGGGAGGATGTACAATGGGTCACATGTAGCCTAAGTGCTGTGGGCTAATAATAGGTATGAAATGTTCGCTACAACAGCGTGTATTGAACGCCCTTGAACAATCTCAATTTCTTATTCAGTAACCGATATTATTATTCATCGTTTACTAGGCTCTATTGAATTTTAGTTGAAAATCTCGAACAGTACTTGAATTCTCCAAGTCCAAAGACGTCAACATTTGAATTTTTGATATGGAAATTGGTTGTACAAAAGGTGAAGACCTATCGTAAATTGGAGGTACAATAAAGCTCCCATCATATTCATAATAAAATTGCACTGTGTCCGAAAATATGGGCTACAATGATAACTTCAATGTATGGAACTATAATGACACACAACTACCATGGATCAGTTTCTCAACTACGAATACAACTACCAAGATAAGGAGCATTGGGAAATCAATAGACCAGTCTCTGTAATATCAATGAAAGTCTGGACAATGAAATGGTTACTCCAAGAATCTGAAGTACAGATATGGATATAGCCCTATCAAAAATCATCAAAGGACAACATATCTTTAGAATAGTCCAAGGAATAGTCCCTTATTTTTTGCCGCATGTTTAATAAACACCCTGTATTTTGGGAATAATACTCTTTTCGTCAGCAGAAAAAGTACAATTGCTTATTCTTTTCACTGGAGAGAAAACTTAAATAGCCATTTATAATCACACACTGATTATAATTAACTGATAACAACACTGAATAAGACGCATTATTCTTCAGGTGTTGAACCGCTTTCAATAGAATGTATTGAAAATTTTAATCGGAATTGAAAAGTGTAAACAATATAAACTATATAAACAATTATGAAAAGTATTTCAACATTTGTTATACGAGTATCAAATTATACAACAATGTTCAAAATTATTACATTTTCAACTCTTCAACCGACTCATTTATGTACGCCTATGAAACAGAGACTTGAAAATGATTTATTACTCCGTTGCTTGAGGAAATATACTATAGACCCCTATAAATATGTCACAATTTCAAATCTCACAGAATATTTTCGGATCTACAATGTTGCTAAGAATGAATTCTGTTGATAATTGTCAAACAAATCTAAACATAAGATTGTGATTGTTAAAAGATTCACTTTCGCCCTACTCGATATTCTGAAAGCTTTCTTTCAATTTAACTTCGAAAATATTCCCTTCAGATAATAAAGGAACAATTTATTCAAGAGGTTCTAAAGTAAACACCATCGGAACTTATTTTCATGAGACGCCGTGGAAAATCTGGAATATTCGAGACACTTGATTACGGATTCCAAAGTAGAAAGCAAAAAAAACTTCTCAAGAAGAGCAAACGTCGACGTTGTTTTTTAATCTCCAGACGATGGAAAAAACGAAATCAAGCATGGTGCAAGGGACGAAACGAGTCTCCTCGAACAATCTGATTTGTGGGGCACTCGAAAAACAATGGAATTCCTAAACAAGTGAAGTTGAGAAAATTGGAGAGGTTTCGAAAACATCAGTATTTTCTTTCGCGAACGGAATTGAATAAATCACTAAAATATTCAAATTTGTTTTCTTCTCGACACTTACGAGGAGTGAAACCAGCACGTCCATGGACGTCCGCAGCTTTGGTTCTAGGGGAGGGCAGCCCCACTTCAAACTACATATATGAGAACATAACAACAGTAACTATTTCAATTTACAATATTTTTCATAGAAAAAAAATGGAATTGGGAATAAAGCCTACCGCGCCGACGACCGGAGTTGAATTCTCTAACCGATAATTTTTTAAAATTTAATTTCCCTGAAATTTCCAGCCACCGATGATCACTGGGACCACGTGACTGGTGAGCTCGGATAGGTGGGCTGTCTCGTTGAAGTGAGAACAATTTGAATTTCCCGCTGTATGCGCGGCAGCTTCTGATTGGTCGAGTGAATGACGGCAAAGGTGGAGGAGTGGGGGAGACTACGTCACGCATTTTTACCAGTCACTAACGTCTCTCTCTCTCTCTCTGAATCACTCAACAATGACGCTTGACCTTGAAGTGGGCTTTAAAGGTCGAAGATCGCAACGTAGCCAGAATGAAGCGTCAAAAGAAAAAGCATGGCATTCTGGTCTAGAACTCCTATAGCTATACTACTCCTACCCTTCAAGGACGCCCACGCGCATAATTATTTAACTTTACCCATTGCTTCAATTCTAGATTTGGTGCCAAGTGATTCACGTCATGGCAGAATACTTCATGGTGGCAAATTACATGTGGATGTTGTGCGAAGGACTTCATCTCCATTTGGCTCTCATCGTGGTTTTTGTTAGAGAGGAAAGAACCATGAAGTGGTTCTTCGCTATTGGATGGGGAATTCCCGTTTACATCGTTGCACAACATAGTGCCGTCAGGCTGTTCGTTACAGAAGACACCTTCATGTGAGTATTTTTGAAGGCGAAGAAGTAGAATCTTGTGTGACATTATCAAAATCAGCAACATATGAGACTTCTTTGTTAGCTTTTTGTTTTGAATTAGACCAATAGTTCTAACACTCATTAAAAGTGTTATACAGGGTGTTAATTAAGTATGTATCGTAAATTTAACAGACGATTTTTAGGTAATTTTAATACGAAATGTTCATATAAACATGGGTCCGCAAATCCTTCTTTCTCAAGATACAGGGTGTTAAAATAAAAATTAAAAAAAAGTTATTCGTAAATATCTTAAAAATTCTTTACCTAATTTTGATGTGATTTGGCAATAGTATTTATAACATTAAGAAGCTAATTTAGCCCGAACGTGATTCAATTTATTAAGTCCAGTGGCGTCTTGAGCGGGATTTGAACGAATATTTTTGACTTAAAAATGTATGCCACTGACTTTCGTGCAATTTTTATTATTTCTTTGGATGAAGCAATTAGAAATACAACTTCTTCGTCTCTTGAATTTTTTTCGTATCTTGCTGAGTTTTTAAGAAAAAAAAGTCGACCTAATTGCATATCCATGGACCTCACAAGGAATAATATGGGGAATTAAATGTTTTTTTTGAATTATTATTTTTACAATTTTTCATTACTAATTATATAACAACAACAAATATTAAATAACATTAAACTCTAGACTAACGAATTAAGTTGTATTTCTAATTGTTTAATCCAATGAAATAATGAAAATGGCGAAAAAGTCAGTGGCGTATATTTTTAAGTCAAAAATATTCGTTCAAATCCCGTTCGAGACGCCACTGGACTTAATAAATTGAATCACGCTCGGGCTAAATTAGCTCCTCAATGTTATAAATACCATTGCTGAATTACAACAAAATTGAGTAAAGAATATTCCAGATATTTACGAATAACTTTATTTTTATTTCAACACCCTGTATCTTGAGAACGAATGATTTGCGGACCCATGTTTGTATGAACGACCTAAAGAATCGTCTGTTAAATTTATGGAACATACTTAATCAACACCCTGTATGTGTCAAAACCGACATGTTTTCATAAAAACATTCAAAAAGTGCATTTTAAAAAAATGTTCCAATGAGTGATTTAAAAAGTTGTCTCTTATGCAATTTTATGTTCATATTCCAATGGGGTTTATTCAAAGAAGTTTTCCATTCTAATATATACTTTCCACTTGAAACAATTTATGAAAATCATGAGAGAAAAATTTATATATTTCACCCGAACTAGAATAAAGTAGATCTGACTTATGCTTTTTCAGATTTTTTCTATTATCTGATGAATTAGAAGGCTGTACACAAAATTGTTTGAAAAAGATTTTTATGATGTACTGGTGAATCTTTTACTCAAATCAGGAATTTATGATGCACTGTTTGGAACCTTTGGTGTAGTAACGTATTTTACTGGAGTTTTTCCCAACACCAAATCGTTATTTTCAACACCTCGGCATGTGTTTCGATCACCAAGTGATCATCTTCAAGAGGAAGATAGAAACTTTTATCTCTTTACCTAATTTTTTATCTTCCTCTTGAAGATGATCCCTTGGTGATCGAAACACGTGTCGAGGTGTTAAAAATAACGATTTGGTGTTGGGAAAAAACTCCATTGAAGATGATCCCTTGGTGATCGAAACACGTGTCGAGGTGTTAAAAATAACGATTTGGTGTTGGGAAAAAACTCCAGTAATATTCAAATCTGGAATCTTTGCAAACAGTCAACTCGGACTTTGGAGGATTAGTCTTTAGACAGAAGTACTCGACCTGACCTAGAGATGGCGGTAGTTGTTTGAAAAGTATGACGGTATTATTAACCTACACTGTAGGTTAATGAACTAACGCCTATTGGAAAACAACTACTCCCCTGGCTAATACCACGAAGGGCATTGGATTATATCCGTCAGCTGTCAGTGCAGCATTCTTCACTAAAGTTATTCCTGCATATGCTGGTGGCGATTCAACTGCCGCAGTAGATTTTCCTGAACGGCCATAAAAGTTCAAATTTTAAATGATTGTAATGTGTTGAATAAAAAAATCTATTTGAACCAAAAATCGGAGCCATTTACCAAGACCTCTGAAATGTTTATGCATCCATTTTCTGCTTGCTAATGAGAAATGTATGAGTGGGCTAATTTCTAATGATGATGGGTTGACCATCTATCAAACGTTGTCGAAATACTCCCGAGGGTGTCAGAAATGTTGAAGACAAATTATATTTCCAATTATGGAAGGGATTGAGGGAAGCAAGTGTAATTTCCTTCCGAAATGTTTATCCGTATATACTTTGTCGCCACTTTGGTGGAGAGTATCTAGAGCAAGTCGGTCGTTTATAAATAGAGTCATAAATAATGGAAGTCACTCTCAGATATGCCATAAACGTTAAAACGTGATTATATCCCCAGATGATCAAGTGCTAGGGGGATGGAATGATTACTATCTAGATGAATATTCGTTTTGAAAGCGGTGATATACGGTGACAACATTTCTGAAGTTTTGACTGAGTAGGAAATTATCGCATTTGATTTTAGTTGGACGTAGGGTCTCGATTTTTAAACTGAACTATACCATAAAACATTCTCAAAACATATAATTTAATTTTTAACTTTGATCAAAGAGTGTAAACTTTATACGGGCTTTCTGGTCGCAGTCTGCAGATTTTTATGTCTGACGTTTTGTCTACTACTGCGGTAGACATCATCAAAGGCGAAGTGCTCGTCTCGTTCGTAGTTTCCACTATTATTGCTGGGTTTGAATGTGCCGATATAAATGTTCAAGTAATGTATTCTAAAAACACTTCATTGTGTGACTTTCACTAGATAGTTTTACAATAACGCAACACGTGTTTCGCCATACAATGGCTTCCTCGGGCGTGTCTTAATAACTAATTCTACACATTAAATGCCATATATACCTTATTCTACAATTTGAGGTACCTGAATTTCAAGTACCTGTTTTTTTACCTAAGTTTGTAATGAATTTAATTACCTGTGCTTATGTTCCATTTTCCACATCTGACCATTCAGTAAATTACCCGAATTCCTGAATCTATTGATTTCTAAACATTCTAGAAGATTGAGTTTCAAACTCTTCTCTTCTAAATATAACACATCGTATTCCTGATTGAAGTCATGTCCTTCTCCTAATAGGTGGTTTGCAAATGTGGAATTGGTCTTTCTATTTACAAAACTACTTCTATGCTCTTTAATTCTTTGGGAAAATGTTCTTCCAGTTTGGCCAATATACAGTTTTGGACAAGAGCCACAAGTCAGCTTAGCAAAAAATTGAAATTCAGGATAATGAAATCAATGCATGAATACTTTATTTTGAAGAGAAATTGACAGATGAAACTTTCAAGATGGCGACTGGGAAAAATATCAAATGGAAAGGCGGGTTTGTGACACATCAGTTTGAAGAGCCTGATGAATACCTCACAACCCTAGAATATGAAGTCAATATCTTCACCTACTACAAAATGGCGGAACATTTAATAATTACCTGAAGACAAACACATTAATATTGATATTTCTAGATTCCTTTCTATCTGCCATATAGCAATTTCAACAACCCGATACGGTTTGGTGGGTTATTATTTGTTTATGAAAACAACAAAAAATGTCAGTACGACAATGAACATTATTGTTCAGTTAGAATATTCTCATTTAATTTTCGGTTACTTCGGTTACTAGTAGGAAGGTATCACGTCAACAATCTCTAAAATGGTCAATTCCCGTCCATTGGAAAAAAAATTAAAGCGATTTTTATCTACGCACGACGCGTAACTTTCACGAAACCGAAACGATTTTCAATGAACGTTTTCCGAGTCGTCCTATCTGTAAGAAATATTTGAGGAAACTTGTATTCAAATTCACAACTACTGGCAGTGTACATAACAAAAAGCCCCCGGTCATCCGTCCATTCCGGAAGAACACCAAGTGCAAATAAGTAGTGAGATGGTAGTAAATCCTGAACAGTCTACTTATTCCGTCGCGAAAATCGCAGAGGTGTCTCCTTCTACTGTGTGGAGACGTTTGAAGAGGAATAGGTATCATCCATACAAAATTAAAATGGTACACCAATTAACTGAAGATGATCCTGATCGAAGCACCGCCACATTATTCCAGACAAGTAACAAACTATTTGGATATTGCTTTTCCCGATCGTTGGATTGTCCGTCGAGGTCTTACAGAATGGCCAGCCCGCTCGCCAGATTTGACACCTTCGGACTTTTTTATGGTGCTATTTGAAGCAAAAGGTGTACGAAATTGAATCTGCTTCAATATTGGATATACGGCAGAGAATAATAAATATTTTCAGAGATATTGATGTTACTGTGTTTTAAAATGTTCGGCGTGAAATATCGAATAGTTTTTTCATATGTCAAGAAGTT
>WOGO01006862.1:0-11504 GCA_015342085.1 Leptinotarsa defecta | reverse complement strand
TTATAGCTGCAATTATGAACGATTCAAAAAATCTATCGACAGAGCATCTCCAGTTATATAATTTACTACTGAAGGCGAATTAGGACCAAACCAATCAGATCAAAGACGACATTCAAAGAACAACTTGTAAATTGATACAAAAATTGAATGAGGCTAATAACGAAATCAAAATTTTGAAACAAAATTGTGTTGAACTGGAAAGAAGAATAAAAAGAAATAATATTGTTGTTTTTGATGTTGAGAAAGAGGAAAATTAAAATCTTATCAACAAAGTTATTGATACTCTGAACAAAAATCTAGGGTCTAGAGTCAATGAAGAGCATATAAACGAGATATATAGACTTGTTGAATTTATTTCAGCCCTTCAGAAAAAATATTTATTTAGAAACAAGGAAAAACTCAAACAACTGAAGGAAAAGAATATTCAATTGCAGATGATTTATCGACAACAGATAGAGAGACAATAAAAGTTTTGAGATATCATCAAAAAACCCCTCAATCGCAGCACCTGGATGCAAAAATAAGAGGCTTTAAATTCATCGTGAACGGGAAACCATACTCTATTGAAGAACTACAAAATAAAGAAAAATTGGAAGACTACAAAGATGAAGGTTCTTCGAATGAAGAAGGAATTGAGAGTGAGGAAGAAACGCCTGTTGGAAAATCTGAAAAGAAAGAAGAGATACAACCCCGTAAATACTAGAAAAAATAAAAAACAAAATAAATTAAATAAACTTCCAATTCATAATTGAATGATATATTGTTAATTAAAAAGAAAAGGTGGAATCATACATTAGAAAATATGAAAACGAACCCATTTCTGCCAATATAATACGAGAACTTGATTGCTTCAGAGACATCGTTGACCCCGGTGAGTTCAAAATTATACATATGAACATACGTAGTGTTGCTAAAAATATACATTCCTTCTTAGTCTTTCTTGATAAACTTTCAGTTGATATAGATATAATAATACTTACAGAAACAGACCAGCTCTCTGATCCCTACTTATTCAGAATTCAAGGTTATCAATTGGTGTACAGTCACGGATCACTCAACAAAAATGACGGGATAATTATCTTTATAAAGGAGTCACTAGAAGTGACAACATGTAAACTACTGATTGGTGAAGTTGATGCACTGAAAATTCTGATTTCCACTGAAAAAAGAAAAGTTAATATTACTGCCATTTATCGTTCACCGAGCATTGATCCGCAAGTTTTTAATCAACATTTTCTGAAATATCTGAGAAATTTTCAAAAAACAGATATTGATATAATTACAGGAGATATAAATATAAATTTGATTGGGGATTCTGATTATATAGAGGAGTATAAGAATATCCTCAGTTACTTTGGATTTGTTTCATATATAAATGAGTGTACACGATTACCTAGTCGAAGCTGTTTAGATAATTTTTTTGTTAATAAAAACACAAACTGCAGAGAAATGAAAATAAAATCTCTCATCTTTAGATATAATATAACATATCATAATCCAATAGGACTTACTTTCCATAACGAAGCAAATAAGTCAAATGTGAAACAGAATTATTCTTAGATTACGACAAATTGAGGAATTCCTTGCGAAATGAAACCTGGAATGAACTAGTGTAGATAATATTGCAGCTGAATTTTTAGAGAAAATGAAATATTACACATAGTTTCATATGAAAGTTTATAAAAAAATGGATGACTTCATCTTTGCTGAATTCAATAAACGAAAAGAATAAACTTTACAAATTATCTCTAAAATATCCGCAAAATGAAGAATTGAAGGAAAGGTATCAAAATTACAAAACCAAAATCGAAAAATTAACTAAACAAGCAAAAAAAGATTATTTTTCTGAACAAATTGAAAAAAATAAAATCTCATCTAAAGCTTTATGGAAAACTAAATTATCTATGTAGAAAAGATAAAACTAAAACAAACATATAGGCTATTGAAAATGCAGATGGTACTGAAATAACGAATAAAAAAGAAATTGCAGACAGATTCAATGATTATTATTTGTTTGGAGGTGGTTGACAATGTTTCGTGGTGTATTTCATCAGTTTGGACTTTCATTGTCTAATATAATATAAATTGATTTGAAATCCCTGAAAAAATTAAAGATTAACCGAAACTAACAATTTTATCACAACAAAAAACTGAAATTACAAGGAAATAACATACAAACTACAACCAGAAAATAAAAAAAATTGAAATAATAATGAAAGCTGAAAATTAAAAAATATTATTAACAAAAATGAAAAATAAAAATTAAAAGATTCCAAATCAAGTTACGTCACGACGTTTCGATTGTTAGTATCAACAATCGCCTTCGGGTGATAATTGGACTTATTCTTCTGAGATCTGACTATTTATAAGTCATTCGGGTGCTGATGCTATCTCTTTTAAGGTGTCCGCCCTTAGTTTATCCGGTCAAGGAGATTTTTTTTGGTTTGAAAGTTTTTATTATTGAAACGATTTTTTGTCGGTATCATTGGGAACACCCAAGATTTTTTCAGCAAGTTTTTGTCCTATTTTACTATAATAATCATTGTATTTCATTAGGTCAGAAATAAAAAAAATCATTATTTTATCAGATCGTCAATATGGCTTTAGAGAGGGCAGATCTACAGAGGACGCTACTCTGAGAATGACGAAAATGATTTATGAATAGTTAGATGAAAAAATTCCTACCGTCAGTATTTTTCTAGAATTGTCTAAAGCATTTGACACTGTCTCTCACAAAATATTCCTTAATAAATTTAAACGATATGGAATAAGAGGAAATATTTATAACTTTCTTGAAAATTATTTATTGGGTGGAGAACAAATAGTTGAATTTGATAGAATTCTCAGTGAAACACAAACAGTATCATGTTGAATACCCCAGGGAACTGTACTCGGACCTCTTCTGTTCAGTATCTACATAAACAGTATGTTATTTCTAGACACTAGTGGTGAAATCATTAGCTTTGCTGATGATACTGCTGTGGTGTACAAAGCGTCAACCTGGCAAGAACTCAAAGAAAAGTAGAGAGTGACTTTCCCAACATGTCAAATTGGCTAAAAAGGAACAAATTAACATTAAATTATGAGAGGACAACTTATCTACCTTTCACGTCGTATGCTTGTGGTTTACCAGATCTTGGGCCTTTGAATGTAGGACTAGATAGACTCTCAAATAAAGGAAGGTGACAAAATAAAGTATTTAGGAATCATTGTCGATCGACATATGAAGTGGGATATGCAAACAAAACAAATATCAGGAAAAATAAGAGGTTTTTTTATTTAAATTCAAATATTTAAAGGATTTCTTGAACATTAACCAGTTGAAAACTGTTTATTCTTCCTTGATAGAGTCCTTACTATCCTATGGGATTTTGGGCTGGGGCGGGGTCAATGATTGCTTCTTGAACCAAGTACAGGTTTTACAGAGATGGGTTCTGAAAATTATGTATGGCAAAAAGCTGACATTTTCTTCTGACACACTCTATAATGAATCTCAATATAGAGATGTGAGACAAATATTTGTTAATAAATATTTACTTTATGTCAAAGCTAACAAAATTCAACTCGCCCCTCATGAACATTCTTACAATACCGGAAGAGCTGATGCAATTTTCTTTCTCAGAAGTGAAAAATGTTTGGGTCAACGAGGTGCAAATTACTTTAGCTCCAAGAATGTATAGTTTGTTACCGAACGAGCTAAAGAATATATTTATTTGTTTATAAGTTATTCAAAAAGAAAATAAAAAAGTGGATTGTCAGCAATAGACCCATATTCAATACAGTTTTCAAGTAAAAACTATAGAGAGAAAAAATAAACTGAATTACACCTATTACAACTGATTACAAGTATCTATGTCTATATGTCGTGTTATCCAGTATTAAACGACGTTACCCCGAAAATGTAAAATTAACCGGATTGTAACTTAAATATAACTAATTTGAGAAAAAACCTTAGAACTAGAATGTGATTAATAGTATAGTAGTTGTTTTGATACAAAGATACGTAGGTGTGTTAGATATTACATTTTTTTATCGATTATTTCAATTGTACTCTTATATTCACATATACATATACACATATACAAGTAGCTTTTGCAGCTACTTCTGTGTTTTTTCCGTGTTTATTCACCACTTACCCTAATTTAATGAGTTACTGTATTTTTTTAAATGAACTTTTTTATGTAATCATATGTTGTTTACTGTGAATAAACCTTATAATTATTATTATATTGGACTCGCTAACAACTCCGTAAGCCTTATAGCAAATAACTTGTCCTACCGGTTTCAAATTGTAATGATAGACAATGAGACTTCATCACCAACAGAATCAACAAATTCTTTAATGCTCTCTGAATATGAATCGAAAAGAGCTTCATCTTTTAGAAGGCGACGTTCTAGTGAATAGAATCTTCTTAATGCAATGGAATAGATACTGGAAAAAAGAGGTTCGCCATTTTTGAAAAGTAAAAAAACTTGAAATCTACCTGAAGTATCTCTAGAATGAGTATTTTGCAAGACTGATTCACATAAAGTGCCTTCGGGTGACTAGATCTCGACAGAAGATATGTCTTCAATCTCCCAAAATCCCCCAAAGTTGAATTAATTTCACAATCTGAAATAATAAAAAAAGAACTGACCGAACTATGGTTTGTAGAAGGTTGCAGATCTCCTGAGAGAATCTAGCCTAAGCAAGTGTTGAGACATCTTGCAAAATGGAAAAAACTGTTCTAATAGAAACCCATGAACATGAAAAAAAAACATTGCATTCATTTTTATAATGGTATCTACTTTCTGTATTTTATGATGTATATATGCTTGATGTTAGTGATTACTATTTATATATATTTCATCTCATCTGTCTTGAATGTTTACACTTATATTTTCTGTTTTTGTTTCTGAAAGCGAAACAAGTGATATATCACTTATCGCTTCCTCAATTGTGCTTTATTCTAACTGAAACATACCTTGTACCTTTATATGAAATACCCAATAAAGCTTATTATTGTTATCATTATTTTTATCTGTTCGGACTGTAGATCTCAGTGATGTTTTTAGAATACAAATGATAAATCTTGCGGTTTTGTGAACCTTCTGTAGTGGGAATCAAAATGAATGAAAAATGGGAATTGATTCTTTCATGTTCTTTTACCACCTGTATTTGTAACTATTGAATACAATATTATCGTATTCGTCTGCAAATGTCCTTGTTGAATAGAACTGCAGTAACGTTAGTTACAAATATAGGTGGTATAAAAAGATAGGAAGTTTAATTCTCATTTTTCATGATATCTCCTACCACGTTGTAGCTACATCCATCAATTTATCAAAATAAATCTCATCAGTAAGTTTCTATATGGATTTTCACCAAAGATCGGTCAGTTTCATTCAAGTTCATCAGTGTGTTTAGTCATGTCATTGTCAAAAAAAATCACTCGAAAAACCAATAAAGAGTTCAGTTAGTTTCGAAGAAAAATCCTTTAGGACACATGAAGAAGTTATCTACTAAAAATGATCAAGGAACGAGTTTTCTGTACAATGACCATGAGTAAACTAATTGCCACTTATCGTCTAATTCGAATGTAATCTATCCAACTGAATTAAAAATAAATCATAAAAAATATGTTTTGCAGAAAGATTTTCATTAATAAACTATCACTTGCAAAAACAATCCGTTGAGTCAACCAGAGTAACGACCAAAACAATGTTTTTCAATGATCATTAAGAAAGTGGTAGCATAGGGAGTTACTGAACTTCTCGAAACTTTCGGGGACAACGAGCACCATACAGCAACAACTTTTCAACTGAAATGGCTTCTAAATGTGTCCAATATATCACTAACAAAGATAATGTGACGACATGTTGATGCATTTGAGAATTTTTAAGAGTTAATAAACTCATTTTATTAGTTCAGACTTCCATTATCTAATATGAAATAAATTGATTTGAAATATAAATTGATTTGAAATCCCTGAAAAAACTATAAAAATTAAAAAGATCAGCTGAAAAAGAACAATTATATTAAGTTTAAAAAAATGAAATAAAAATGAAGTAAAATACAAGCAACGATAAAAAAATAAAAAAAGAGCTATTAACACGAGATGAAAATTAAAAATTATTAACAAGTTATTTCACGACGTTTCGATTGTTAGTATTCACAATCATTTTCGGGTGATAACTGGACTTATTCCTCCGGCATCTGACTATTTATAGGTCATTCGAGTGCTTTCACCTATCCCCTCTTTCCCCTTTCCGCTTCATCGGTTTTAGCGGGAGCTGACTGTTTGCCGGGAGTTGGTCGTGTTCCACTAAATTATAGGTTTCCACGTGTTACGTATCTCTACACTAGCTTGGTTGAATGCGTTGTTGGGAAACATATATGCGGCTTCTTTGAATTTTCTTCTAAACCAGTGTTCCTCCTTGTGGATGATTTCAGCTTGAGACCACTCGATGTTATGTTGATGAGTCCAAACATGCTCTGCTATTACTGATTTGCTGGTTTCTACTCGCTGTGTGTGTTTCTTGTGCATGGCAATACGAACTTTCAATGGCCTTTAAGTTTCACCAATATAGGATTTTCCGCACTCACATGGTATCCGGTAAATGCAATTCTTGGAATCGCAGTCCGCGTTTGGTGGCCTGGTTTTCGTGAGGCTGCTACGGATCCTAGATCAGAAGCAGGTTCTGATGTTTATACTAGGATGCAATTATTCTATCCTTTCCGACAATCCTCTGATGTAGAGAAGTACAAGTACTGGTTGTGGCGGCTTCTCTTCCTTGTGAGGCTCTTGCTGTTTTCCAACGTCTATTTCACCATCCCCATTCCGTTGAAGGTGATTTTTGATAAGGCCTTGTTCATTTTCCAGACCTTCCCTTGTATCACAGAGCCCGAAAACACGGTCTACTAGAGTTTTGATGATTCCTCTCTTAGTCGATTGATGGTGGTTGGATTCCTGGTTGAGATACTGTCCCGTGTGAGTGGGTTTTCGGTATATAGATGTTTCCAATTTGGTGTCGGTTCTCTTCAACAATACGCCTGAAAATGGCAATTCGTTGTGGACTTCCATCTCCATTGTGAAAGTGATGGAAGGTCTCACGTTGTTGATGTGCTTCAGGAAAGTATCTAGTTCTGCATTCCCATGGTTCCATATTATGAAGGTAGCGCCCACGTATCTCAACCAGATTTGGGGTTTCTTGTGTTTCTAATGAAATGCACCACTTTCAAACTAACGTTAATAAACTCGTTAATAAACGTGTATTATCTGATATTCAAAGGTGAAAACTAGTGAAAATTGGTCCAAATGGAATGAATCATGTTGGAAAAATGCTGAAGAATATTGCTTGTCCAATAAATTTTTATCGAGAAGAATGTGATGAATTCAGAAAATGATGTATAATTCTGTATAAATAATTTACATCTACGTTGGAGCATCTAATAAATGTTTTTTACTCTTGTTGAAAGTGTGAAAGAATCATAGATTAAATACTGGCACATGTCCGTTGATTGCACAAAAAATCCTAACAATAACTCCAAGTACGTATCCAAAATCTGTTAGATGACATAAATCTCAATGGGACTAATCATTCTTTCAGATCGTCAATACTAAAATTCAATTCATTTTTGAATATTTTGATAATTATTCATTTCTTATAAACAACATTTATCTCATTGATTTACTGGATATTTGTTAAAAAATTATTTAAAGGAATTATTCAATTTGATAGCCATTATGAAATGGGAGGTGTTCCAGATGTGTACTAGAAACTTCTCATGTCATGTCAAAAAATATAAGAAGAAGACATAACTTTTATAAATGACTGGATTATGTCAAAAACTCTGCATGTATTTTCTTCATTAAAAATTTTCATGTTTTTTCGTGTGAATTTGTGAACTTTTTGGTAAACTTTTTTTAATCGAAATAATTCGTGAAATTCCCCATTTGGTTAATACCTCCAATGACAGGAATAACGTATAACCAAAAACTATGTCGTGACTTATTCAAAACTGTACCCTTTTTGATCAGATTTTCCATTCATACTTTTTTTCGGGTCTCTAGACCATACTTGGAATCAATTTTGTTTACACACGAAGTATCCAGTTGAAGTTGGGATGATTTTGCAACGTTCCATGGTAGATGAACCGCAATTGCCATGACGCTTTTTAGGTGGCTCGAGGCGTTATCAACATTGCCTACTCAGCAAACGAGGCTGAATGACCAGCAGTCGATGCTGTTGATATACAAAAATACACACGACATGGTTGAATTGTCGGACTCAACAGATTTTATACGAGTAAGGATATATTCATTACTTAAAATCTCCAAAATTGAGCTGTAATGTGCTTGGGTACTGAGTATGAATCATAAGATCTAGTTTACTTTAGGTGGGGATCTGATATGTCTGATCTGATTTGGCCGATACTTGATGAAAATCTATCACGAATTCAAGGAACAAGTTCCTTGTGAGATTTTCACTGACTAGTTTACAAAACCAGTATTATACGCCTAAGGAAGCTGGCGTGTTTAGAGTACGAACTAGTGTTCTGAAAAAATGATGATTCACTGATTTCGTTGAGCCTTCCAGTTATTTCTCTTGAACTAGTGTTTTGAAAAAATTATTGAATCGCTCATATAATTGAGCCTTCCAATTATTTTCATTGAACACTGCAGGGTTGTTGCACATAATTTTGCCTACAATAAATCATCTTCCATCAAGATAATGTAACGTATCACAAGTCAATGAGAACAAAGGTTGAATTGAACGAGTTGGGCTTTCCCATCCGCCATACTCTCTAGCCCCTAGTCACTACTGGTTCTTTACTGATATCAAATAAATGCCTAACGGAAAAAATTTGACTCAAATGAGGAAGCGATAGCTGCAACTGAAGCTTATTTTGAAGCTAAGAACAAATGGTTCCACAGGCATGAAATGGAAAAGTTTTGTGAAAGTCGGAACAGAACAGGATAAAAAATAATAAAGGGCCCGATATATTATTTTCTGGGATACTACATTACATATTTATATATAAATTTCAACAATTTTGAAGTTGACACTTTGTAATCTGGTCATCAGTTGTTCAACTTGCGAAAACTATAATTATAGTCATTTAACGTTTGTTTGAAAGTGATTGACAATGTTTCATGATGAATTTTATTAGTTCGGACTTCCATTGTCTGGTATTATAAAATGATTTGAAATCCCTGAAAGATCTAAAAAAAAGAATTAGAAATGAATAGCTGAAAATAACAATTATATTAAGCAAAAACACCTGAAATGAAATAATAGTGACATAAAATACAAGTAAAATAGAATAATTGAACAAAAAAATAAAAATAAAAAGTTAAGAAATTCTAAGCCAAGTTGCTTCACGACGTTTCGTTTGTTAGTATCCACAATCATCTTCGAGTGATGACTGGACTGATTCCTCCAAGAGATGAATATTTATGGATTATTCGAGTACTTTTAATCATCTTCGCTTTCCTCTTTTCGCTTCACTGGTTTAGTGAAAGATGACCGTTTGGCGGGAGTGGGCCATTTTTCGCTTGATGATGGGTTTCCATATGTTGCGTATCTCTACGCTAGCTTGGCTGAATAGGATGTTGGTCAACATGTATGCGACCTCTTTGACTTTCCTCCTAAACCAATGTTCCTCTCTGTGTATGATCTCAGCTTGGGACCACTCGATGTTACGTTGATTGGTCCAAATATGCTCTGCTATTCTTGATTTGCTGATTTTCCCTCGCTATGTGTGTTTCTTGCTTGGCAATGCGAACATTCAATAGCCTCTTAGTTTCACCGATATAGGATTTTCCGCACTCACAGGGTATCCGGTAAATGCAATTCTTGGAATCGCAGTCCGCGTTTGGTAGACTGGTTTTTGTGAGGCTGCTACGGATAGTGTTTCCGGATCTGAAGCAGGTTCTGATGTTGTACTTGGAATCAATTCTTCTTATCCTTTCCGAAAATCCTCTGATGTAGGGAAGTGCAAGCACTGGTTGTGACGGCTTCTCTCCCCTGCAAGGCTCCTGCTGTGTTTTAGCCAAAGTCTGTTCTATCATCGCTTTGGAGTGGCCACTTTGTTGAAGATCATTTTTGATGATGTCTAGTTCCTTCTCGAGACCTTCTTTCGTATTACAAAGCCCGATAGGACGATCTAAGAGAGTCATGATGATTCCTCTTTTAGTCGATTGATGGTGGTTGGATTCGTGGTTCAGATAGTGGCCCGTTTGAGTGGGTTTTCGGTATACAGATGTTTCCCACTTAGTGTCAGCCCTCTTCACCAATGCGTCTAAGAATGGCAATTCATTTTGGACTTCCTTCTCCATTGTGAAAGTGATGGAAGGTCTTACGCTATTGGTGTGGATGGAAACAAAAGTAAGTCATCATGATGCTGATCATGATGATAATGCCACAATGAGTGTCAACTTAATAATTCAAAAAAATCATCATCAGTTGTTTTATATATATTCCATATGGTGGGGTTAATTGTTTATAATAGTAATGACAACAATGCTCACTTCACTCTGGTGAAGCAATATTAATCAATGCTCATTTCACTCTTGCGAGGCAATATTAATCATCTTATTTATCAACATCATCTCTATTAATTGTCAGCATCATTCCAATTGAAAAAAGCATCGTCATCCTCTAACAAAAAGTAAAACAATTCAAATTATTTTCAGTCCGGCACTGGTTGTATCCTTAGATAGGAATACGCGAAGTGCGTGAGGTCCTTCACCCCTAAAAAGGAAGAGATTTCTGACTTTAGTGCATTGTCTGCTGACCTGAATGGCTATACACAACAAATCACCCTAGACTTCTTGAGTTTCATTGGAAGAATTAACAAACTTCTGCACCAGGTTGAAAACTTTATCGACAATTTCATATTAACACTTCGCCACTGTGGTTTTTTCCACATAGAAATACTTATTTTATTCAAGTTGAGGGCCCCTAGCGACGGAGATGGTGGATAATGCAGAATAAATTTGAGAGAGATACTGATACTTTTTCGACATATAACCTAATAACCCCAAGGGAATGCTTATCTTACATATATTAAATGTATCGGGGGTGAAATTTCATTCTCATGAAAATGTTGGTTCTTCTTATCATGCTATGAGGTAGTGCATAATTTGAATTCACTTCAATCGAATAAATCTAGACTAAAACTCAGCATTGAAGATTATTATTTTCATATAAATATAATATGTTATATATTATATAAGATTATTACATTAGACATCAGAGATTGGACACTTCCATATTAATGGTGGGAATACATTCATTATTAATTAAAATGACGCCAGTAAAAGTGAAACAGATAATATGGAAGATGAATTATTAGAAGCTTTCGAAGAGAGTTAGTAAAGTGTTTTTGAAGCGATCGATTGTATAAATATTTGAGTAATTAGTATTCAGAAGTATTTTCAATTATCAACCTGTTATTTGAATCCCTACTTTCCCACTCACCGATATAAACGAAATATTTATTATATATTTTATTATTA
>WOGO01006861.1:0-11505 GCA_015342085.1 Leptinotarsa defecta | reverse complement strand
ATAAAAAGAAGAAGGAGCTTCTTGAAAAAAGAGTAGAAGCAGAGGAAAAGGAGAAGGGAGAGAGAAGAAGAACATAAAAAAATGATTTTATTGGATTTGGAAATGAAATTGAAAGATAATTGAAAAGAAATTGAAATAATTGAATATTTCATAAAACTGTGATTTTTAATTACTATTAGTATTTACAATCTAGCAAAATGTTCATTAATTATCAAATTCCTTGCTTTCTGCAATATTTGGATTATTTTCCATGGAAGGTAATACATCCTCATTGTCTTCCTCTATTTCATCTTCTTCAGTAAAGTTATCATTCATATCAATGGCAATGTTATGAAGAACTGCAGTTGTAACTATTACAGCCATTGTGGTTTCTAGTTTTAATCTCATACCAAACCTCAAAACGGGAAATCATCTTTTCCATAAACCGTATTGACGTTCTACTACATTTCGAGTCCTTATTACAGATTCATTGTATAAATTTTCACAGGTGTCCTAATTTGTTGTAACTTAGTCATAAGATATGGCTTCAGAGAATATCCACTGTCACCAAGTAGCATATACTGACCAAGTACACCATTTTCAAATTTTTGCTTTAAACTGCTAGTATTAAAAATTGTTTTGTCATGCACTGATCCTAGCCATCTCACAACAATATCTCTTATTTTCAATTTAGCAACACTTACTGTCTGTACATTTAATGCAAAATAAGATTTTCTACATCTGAATATTTCTGCATCATGTCCACCAGGAGAATCAATTTTAATTAATGTGCAATCATTTGCTCCAATGGTTTTGTGAAATGAAGCTATTTCATAAAATTTTTCAACTGCTTCTTCCATTTCTCGATTATTTTCATACATGCGATTGTGTTGTCATGCTAGTGAGGCAATAGCAATCGATACCTTTTTGATAATCCTGCTAGCTGAACTTCTAGAAACTCCCATAAAATCTGATATTATTTGCATATTTCCTGATGTGTGGAATCTTAAAGTCAAGAATAATTGTTGTAATGGTGTAATGCACCCACCTCTAAAAATTTTTGATAATTCTATTATTAATACAAATTTTACAACTTACTTATTAGTAGGTAATTCAATTTGCCCTTTTATTTCACCTAGTAGATACAAAACAGTTTGTTTTTTTAAGTGAAAACGTTGGTAAAAGTCAAGCTCATCATATACTATAAACTTTTGGTCTTCTAGTATAATAGCTAGAAGTTTCAAAATTATTCATATTATTATGATCAACTGCTAAACGAACACAAAACTAGCAAACGTAGCGAGTAGCACAACAAATCACAATTATAAAAATTGAGGTAACATTGTAGTTAAATGACACTTCAGCGAGTTGAAGTAGAGAAATCTACACTTTAACCTGGAAGGACGTTTTTGGCTTAACCTTTCGGCGAGCGCGCTGTCGTAAAATTTACGACAAATGAGTCTATTCGCTCCCCCCCTTTTTTGCCTTTTGGTCGGGCGCATCGAGCTCCCAGCTATTCGAGGGTCAGTGTCTCCCTAACCCACCACCGTATTGGGTGTGCATGAAGGTGTTCGTTAAAAAAAAAATTTACGACACGCGCGTTCAAGTGTAAGTCTTTTAAATATACCACGCAAATGTGAAAGGAGGCCTTATATTCAATGATAAGAATACCAAAATCAAAAGGAGAAAAGTTGACAAACTGGCAGCGATAAGAGGGTTCTTTCAAGCTTTCGTCAACAACTGCAAGTTATCATTCAATTTGAGTATATATACAACAATCGATGAGATGCTACATCCATTGAGGGGTCGCTGTAGCTTTATTCAATATATTCCTAGCAAACCAGGAAATAAGAAGTGAAAACAGAAAAAGAAAAAATAAACCCTCCAAAACGCGGTGTATGTCTACCATGCGAATTAGAGAAGAAACGATCCTCAGCATCAATGAAGTGTTGTCGTTGCTAGTCGTTTACATGCAAGAACCATTCTGCAGTTGAGGTGGTTTTCAACAATTGTAAGGATGATAATGCTGATTCTGACCACCAGACTGATTAAATATTTTTGAAGTATATATATTTAAATTCATGAAATGCATTTTTTATATTAACGAAAATCAAAAATATATATTTTTTTATAGATATAAGATAGTAGTATATAATTTTTCATATTCTTACAGCATTTTCACAATATTTATGACAAGAAAATACCATTTATATAAATAATTTTTCATTACGTGAAGTTTACGACAAGCGCCCGCTCAAAGGAAAGTAGACCGCGCGCTCTCCAGAAGGTTAAAGAATACTTTAACTTAATTATGAAATCAAAAATATATATTAAAGTATCTTTCAAAGTTGAAGTAACCTTTATGTTTCTTTATGAAATCGGCCGTTGAGAGCTTGAAAGTCTGAAAAGTAACCGACAATGTATATAACCGCATAGTTCACTATGCGGTTAGGTACAAAGCAGTTATTCGATTAATATCAGAAGCTACAACAGAAAAAATTATAAACACCTGTGGTACTTGACTGAAAAATTTGCTGTTATTGCTTTATTTAACGATAATGTAAAAAAGGAAGTTACATAAAAAATGTTAATAATATAAACATTAAGCAAAAGCCAGAAAATTTGAAATTGAAACAGAAGACTTTGAAGAACCCTTAAAAAAAATATGAGTGACTTTCGATATATTTTTTGTAGTAATTTCCCAAGCTGAAATCAAATATTGAAGTATAGGGTATAATATAAGCCGGGTTATTCTAACAATTCTGGTTGGAGACAAAAAAAAGTTACTTATGAACTACTGACTATTAATATTATTATTTTATTATATTTCTCAAGTGAATATTGCATTGTAATTCAGTTTCACGTTTAAAAAATCAGGTCTCAACTAATGGCGAAATTAATTTGATTTGAAGTATTTTGCAAAATTTGTACCAAACAAACAGGCAGACAAGAAAACCAGTTCATAAAAATGTGACGAAATAAACCATACTTACCTTGTTTTCAAATTTGTAAGGATCCTCAATTTTTCTTAAATCAAATGGACATGTTGAATATGCTCTCAGTGTATAATAAATTGTAGTGGTCTTTTCGTACTGCGAAACAACGATGGTATATGATCTTTCAGATTTTGAGCCAAGAATTATTTTACACAGGTAATGGGGACTATTAATTTTTACCCCATCGATATAAGGAGGGGGATCATCTAGAAGAAATTTTCTTAATTTGCTTATTTGTATGTATTCATCATAACTTACAGGGATAGTAAACTTTCTTTCCATTCTTATAAACAAATAATGTTATATATTCCTTATTTTCTCTGAAATCTTCAATATCAACAATATGCCTGGTCAAAAGTAACCAAACTGCCCCAGGTGCATTTCCACTAACAAATAATGAATACTGTGGGTTGGAAGCTACCGAATAAAGATCTTTAGCAGGACCAGTGCCAGCATTCCATGACCTGAAATATCACGAAATTAATTGCTGTAAATTAAAATTTGTTTATTTTTTGACTTACTGATGTAAGCAATAAGTAAAATTAAACATCTCAGGGTTCCAATTCATATAAAAAACCTCAAAAAATTTGCAAACTGATTCATAATCTATCCAAAATACACCATTATCAAAGTGGGCTGCACTGTTGGGATCATAGTTCAAAATATTCTGTAATTCAGGGGTCCAATTTTTCACATCTAGTTCTGAGTAGTTGCCTCTCCACCTCATATGGGACCATGGATTCTTCAATTTCAGTAAGCGTACCTAGACAGTTAATAGTTCATCAATATATATCATTTCACAAGTTTGACTAAGGGTGGCATATAACAATTGCGAAAATAAGCAAATAAACACTCATAATGTAATATACAATGTATCCACAACAAGCACTTTTTTCATCTCCTGAAAACGCCAACTTGGTGAAACGCGCGTCTAGGTGAGTACTGCAGTTCTGGTGATTAGGAAAAGCGTTTCTTTTGGATTTATTATATGCCATAGATACCAGTTTCACCTTTCGTTAGCATATAATGTGTCCAAGATAAAAAGGGCTAGCATGGGAAAAACGGAAACTGTAAGAGATACAAAATCTGTAAAATTGAGAGAAAGTTGTCCATTTCAGCTTACCAAATGACGTTTTGAAATTTAATAATTAAACGATTATGGTGATACATCAGTGAAGTTTTCGCCAAAAAGACTCGCTTACATTGGTTGATTCTTTTTATGGTCCATTTAAGAAATGAAATTGATAATGGTTTCTCAGAGACGAAACGTTGAATTGAAAATTTGTAAACCACTTTTGACGTTTCAAAAAAATGTTCTTTATTTTTCAATATCTTCTTGATATCTCCAAAGTAATAAACTTTTTTCGAATTTCACAGAATTTGTATCCCTTATGGTTTCTGATTTTACTACTGATAATAAAATCTTTTTTTTTTCTCAGAAATTTTTTGAACTTTTTCAATGAGATCAATACCTTAGTCAGTTAATGGGTTTCAAATGCAACTAGCATATTCCATATGTGGTCTTACCAATGTATTATATAACTGTATTTATTTTGAAAATTTTCTGATTTCCGCATAACAGATCCGAGAATTGTATATGCCTTCATAATAATACATTGTTGGTGTTCATTGAACTCAAAATTTGTTAATCAAAAACTGAATTAAAATCTATCAATATTTGAAGACAATTTTACTCACTCCTTTGAGTTTTTTAACGTCTATAACAGCATATGCATGAGTTGGTACCAAGCCGCTTCTTTCAACATCATATTCAACTAGTTCTCCTGTTGCCACAGTTGCTAGTACTTCACCTTGTTCTAAACGAGCTTCTAAAGTATCAAAAAAGGTATACTTGTTGAATTCTGGAAATTTGCTTTTTATGGCAAATCTTTCGGGTATCCATCCAGTTAACGCATGTAAATCAATATTCTGCAAAAAAATTAATTTTCATCAATTTTATTTTAGACTATCATTTTTTAAATTTTTACTCTGCTTGAGATATTGTTTCAATGTTTTATTTGATTGCTATCAAGGTAGATATATGAAAACATAAGCAAGTCGCAGTAAATTTTAATAATCTCTGTAAGGAAAGCTTCATAAAAAGGAGGGTGTTTCAGAGTAGGATATTGATTTTTGAGGCTGTGAACCCTCAGGTGATTCAAAAAAAGTTCGAATGAAATTATGTTCTAAACCTCTCAACTTTTGAGCTATAGGGTGTTGAAGTATAAAAAAAGTTTTTAATCATAACTTAAAATAACTTCCTAGACATGTTTATGGAATTTAGCACACGCCCTCTAAGAATCAACAGCCATTTTTTGATCTAGAAGATTTAAGTTTTTAACCGTCTGTACAGGAATATAGATAAGATTTTTGGAAAAATATTATGTACGCCTCAAAATAAAACCTGTGAAAAAATAATAAATATATGTTTATCAGATAATTTAATTAAAAAAAAAATGCAGTCTACATTCCTGTGAGGCCGTCACTGGATAAAACCTTGAAAAATCTTGATAGAAAAATTGCTGTTGATGCTTTAAGGGTTTGTGCTACATTTCATAAACATTCATTTATTCATTTGTTTATTGAGAAACAAACTGGTGGAAATAACCAATTTCATGTTTCTTATAACCTAAAGCACATTATATCATTAAGATAATGACGAAAAAGAAGTTATAGGGTAGAAGATGAGTTTTTTATCCTATAGATAATAAGAATATTAGAAAATATACTGTTGAGTACCAAGACCTGATATGAGAGGATGAGAGGTCAACATACAAAACCAGAAAAGATAGAATACAAATACAGAATGAAAAATGCGAGAATGGAATAGATGGTATGTATGCCAATGAGAAAATAATTCCTTCAAATCTGATTCAGAGATAGACAAATTTAATTTCGTTAGTTTGTACTTCCATTGTCTTCCATTTTTAATTCTTCAATTTATTTTTTGATTTTAATTTTTTCATTTCTTTTACTCTGTGGTCATTTTTATCTTGAATCTTGATTATTTTATTCGTTTTACTGCTTTAATATAATTGTTATTTTAGCTATTCATTCCATTTCTTTTTTGTTTTTTGATAGATTTTGAATCATAGGAGAATCATATTAGACAATAGAAGTCCGAACTAATGAAATTCACCATGAAACATTGTCAACCACTTTCAAACAAACGTAGACAAGGTTGTTTCAAATATTTCACATGATAGATCTTTAAAGCGACATTTTACATATTGGGCCACTGATTTTCTCATAAAAAGCTGTGGTAAGAGGTAACCCAGACGGAGGTATGTGAAACTGAATTTGAACTAATAAATATGGACTATCTATCTGATCGTTCAAAAGCTTGAATATAATCAACATATGATTTGAATATTTTTTATATTCAAGTTTATCAACAACTTATTCCCTTCTTAGCAAATCATAAGATTCAAACTCAGAGTTTTCACCATGAGCCTTGATTATACTCGTGAATATTTGAGAAATCTATTTTGAATAGTCTTTTGAAGTTTGCAGCATCTCCGGGTTTATGGGTTGTGGTTTAACTATCGTGTCACAGGCGACAGCAATCCACAAAAATATCTTTGAAGACAAGAACAAATTTAGGAAATTGAGTTACAAACTGAAGCGCCACAATGCAACATTTAACAACCAAAAAACACTTTGTAAATTACACCTGATTTGCACCGTGGTAAGACTGCCAATGAAATGATCGAATGTCGGCTCCAAAAACTAACCCAAGTTTTTGTATCATTCAACCACACTCTGATACACCGCTAAACGTTTCTAAATTGATGAATTATTGGTTGCCTGAATAATCGACGAACAAGAAAATTTCATGATTTGTTACATGTTTAATCAATATTTTTTGTATAGAATGCCTCACAACTGATGCATATTCCAGCCTACTTCGAACTAGAGGAAAAAATTAATATTTTATGACACCTGTATAAAATGTTAATTATTCGAAAACTTTAAATTTTTTCATGATGAATTTGATATTTTTTCACGACGTCAAACCATCAGGAAATCGTCTGAAGTAAGACTCTATTTGTGGAAAAATTATCATTAATTCAACGTTACATAATAAATAATTTTTTTTGGAAAACAAGTATTGGTTTTTTACTTCTCCATCTTGAAACAAAAAATGTGAGAATCTTCCAAGAAAAGGAAGGAAGCAATCAATTTCAAAAAAGTAGTACTATACAAAGATATGTAGAGCATGCAAAGAAGTAACTTTCCGAAACAATATGGAAAAAAATTCTCGAAACAGCTACTTTCATATAAACCTTGAATTATATGAAAGAAAAATACTTTTGAAACAGATACTCTCATATGAATACTGAATTATACAAAAAACGTTTTTCTCTATTTAGATTGTATTCCACACATTCATTGTGGAATTGAATCAGATATCATTTACAGGATTCCTACACAATATTTAAGTGAAAGAGGTAAAATTTCACTCACATGGAACACTGTCATACTCACTGGTAGACATCTGCTTGCCTTGTTGGCTCTTCAGTACAAAATATAGATAATATTTAAAGAAAAAACGCACAATTCATTCATGAAATGAGTTCAATCTACGCATGTCATCGATGACGTCGTAATTACATTCATTCTTTTAGTTATCAAATTCCAGCTAAAGGAATCTTTTTTAAACTGAAAGAGGTATATTTCTAGGAGAGGTTATTAATTTTTTGGGAAAGAAAGGTTTCGGCAAAGAAAGAAAGCAATTAGTTTTAAAACATGTAAATCATGCATAGAAGTAATTTTCTGACAAACTTTCCAAAAAACTTCCGAAAAGCCTTCTCGAAACAGCTACTTTCATATAAACATTGAATTACACAAAAGAAAAATACTTTTGAAACAAATACTTTTATATGAATGCTGATTTATAAAAAAAAAACTACTTTTGCTAAATTAGTTTGTACACCACGCATTCGTTATGGAATTGAATCAGATATCATTCACAGAGTTCCTACAAAATATATTAAATGAAAGAGGTAAAATGTCATTCCTTGACATGAAGTCGTAATTTTATGAATGAATTGTGTTTCTTCTCTCAATGCTATCAATATTTGGTATTAAAGAGCCGATAAGGCAAGTGTCTTACGTTGAAACATCAGATGTCTACTAGTGAGGATGACAGTGTTCCATGTAAGTGAAATTTTACCTCCTTTATTTAATATGTTGTGAAGAATTCTGTGAATGATATCTGATTCAATTCGATAATGAATGTTTGAAATACAAACTTAATAGAGAAAAGCGTTTTTTGTATAATTCAGTGTTATATGAGAGTATTTGTTTCAAAAGTATTTTTCTTTCATGTAATTCAATGTTTATATGAAAGTAGCTGTTTCGAGAAGACTTTTTCTTCCAATTTGTGTCGGAAAGTTACTTCTTTGCATCTACACATCTTTGTATAGAATAACTTTTTTAAATTGATTGCTTCCTTCCTTTCTCTGGAAAATTCCTAATTTTTTTTTGTATCAAGGTGGAGAAGTAGAAAGCCAAAACCTTTCTTTCCCAAAATAAAAATTAATGGCACAGCTTTGTTGAATCATTGAAAATCAAAACACAGAAATAAAATCGTTATTTAACTGAAAACTTTCAATTTTAGTTTTAGGAACCACATATATCATTCGAAAGGAAATTGAGAAACCTCCATCACAAAGTTTCATTAATTAAGTGTTCTATTTTAAAAAACAAAGTTTTTGAATGTTTCAAACTGAAGAAAATTACCACCTTATCTGTGAATACTCTACAAGGGAAAAATTCGAGTTGAATACACATCTTAAGAGAAGACTTGTGAACCAGATTACAGAAACTGATTTGGTACATGTGAGCTTTTTTTTCAAACATAGGTAAATTTATTTATTTCCAAGAAACTACAATGGTTTATACAGGGCATTATTGATACAAGAAATATAAATGTGGATGCAATCTTGCAATGCACAAGGAACATTAATTCTAGGCCTCAACAAAATTAATGGATTGATATTTTCTCAGAAAGCCAGGCTACACTAGGGGCACCGACAAACCAAGAAATGGAAGAAATGAACAGGTCAGGCGACTTCCATGAAAAGAATGAAAACCTATATTCCTTCCATTAGAAACATCCCCTAAAATTTGAATGCACTCCCAGTTAAATAAAAAAATCGTGCTATTATATGGCTGCTGAGGAATTTAATCCTTACTCTCAGGTACTCAAGAATTTGGAAGAATCGAATGCCTTCATTTTTTTGGGAAAGAAAGGTTTCGACTTTCTACTTCTCCATCTTTATATAAAAAAATGTGGGAACCTTCTAAGGAAAGGAAAGAAGCAATCAAAAAATCAACTCTGTATTATTTGATTCAGCATATCATTACATGTTATTTATATTTTAATTCCCAATCTACGTTCCTAATGCACAACTTTTCCTTTTTGATCCGAAAAATAAGTGCTATTAATTATCCACTAATAGCATTTATAAGACTTTGTCAAGAAGATGTGAACATTTTCGAAGATACATCTTTCTTTTTTTATGATTGATTCGGCTATTACTCAATGAAGATCCATAGTAATTTCAAAAACTACACCTCACGATTTGATCTCAACGAAAACATGTCGTGATATTTTCTTCAAATAAAATTTGTGGAGATCAAATCGTGAGGTGTAGTTTTTGAAATTACATCATACTTGATTGATTATAGAACACTCACACTATTACTTCCTGGAAAATCATATCCGCCCATGACTTTCATGTATGCCTTTTCTAACAAAGAAATCCAGAATTCATTCTTATTACTGGAATACGAACACAACAATCTTCCTTTACTGTCAGCTGGCAAAGTGTCATCTATTATAATCTTTCTTGGTATACCATTGATATGCAGCTTTATCATATATTTGCCGAAAGGATTGTATAAGGGCCTTTGATCTTTTGATTGTGGATAAATGATAGAAGTTACCAACTTTTTACCGAAACGTTTCTCATAAGAAGCACTAACAGCTAAACTCGCCACAAAAGAACAATCCGATATCACAGTTTGTTTTATAGTTAAATAATTTGGAGCAGGACCGTGCACTATGCAAGGGTCTCTGCTTATATCTTCGGGACGTATGAACTGCTCGAAGTCTTTATTTTGTTTGGGAGATAATTTGATATTTCCATTTTTATCGGAAAACGGTATGGAGTACTGAAACCTCTCTGACAAATCAATACTCATGAAAGGTACATAGTCTATGTTGTTGATTTTGGAGGTATGTAAGAGTACCCTTTTCTCTTCTTCGGTATAATTATCTCCACCCGAAACTTTCAAGTGAGCACTTGTTCCTCTGTGTAGATCTGGTTTCTTTACTGATTCTGAATATGTTGGAGGCTGTTGTTGAACGGTAGAAGTTGTCGGAGTGGGAGAATTAGTTGAAGATGTTGAAGGCTGAGCTCTCAGGATTCCTGAAAAAATTATAGGTTTCAGTTTGTGACGGTAATGGATGATAATTCTGCCACGCATAAGATCTTATGTATACAATCATGAACTAGATAAACCCGAGGATGCCGAGAATTCTGGTGATATTAATAAGTTTTGTTGTTGTTTGTTTCCTGATGTCCTTCAATGAACTCAAGTCTGTTGCATATAATACTCAATAAGGGATAGATAGATAAGTATTTATTCATCACTAAAGTTTCACGAGATATATGTAAACCTACCTTTATGAAACTTATCGAACTAGTCAGATATACAAACAAAAATATAAAAAAAATATAAGCATAACCCAATATCCTGAGACTGTACATAATTTATAAAAAAATAAGCAATTAAAAAAATAATATTAAGACCAATGTCAAAAGTTCCTCCATTGAATTTAAATCTCTTTATTTCACCTAATAATGTAACTGTGCGATTAAAGCAAATTATAACCTGATAAATATATGAATTCATTCCCAGTCCTATGAAAATGTCAAATAATTACGACGTATCCATCACACTTTTAGTCAAGGCGTGCTGCTGACAACCAAACAGTACTGCCTTGATAGGATACGAATGCTAGTGGCTGCTAAGAAGTCACTAGTGAGGCGAGAAAGAAGTATCGCGGAAAACCTTAGGATACGCGAGAAACCTTCTCGCTTATTCCAAGAGCCTCCACGTGTTGTGGATAATCCGCCGACCGCTGATGAGGTGGAATCCTTCTGGAAGGATATCTATGAACACCCGCAGCCACTCAACTTAGACACTCCAGCCCTAGCGCAGTTCGAAGCTTTCAACAGAGAGCTTCGACAGCCTGAGCCCAATGAACTGCGCAACCCGATAACCCCGGATGACGTTCGAAGGGCCCTCGTTGGTTCCAAGAACTTTGCTGCTCCAGGCCCAGATGGGCTGAACACTTATTGGTGGAAAAAACTACCAAGTACCCACCGCCATCTGGCCAGAGTTTTCAACTCATGGCTCGATGGAGAGCAGCCGATTCCGGATTGGTTTGTCGAGGGGCGGACCGTTCTTATCCCCAAAAGCGGAGATTTGTCGATTCCTAAGAATTACAGACCGA
>WOGO01006859.1:0-11505 GCA_015342085.1 Leptinotarsa defecta | reverse complement strand
TTATTGATCCAGTCCCGATAAACATTTCAATTTTAAAAGACAGAGAGAAAAGGGCTAGTTTTGTCTGAAAATCATGACGCCATCTAGATTGATGGAATACGATAATCGTTTTGAGGTATGTGGGTCACATGTGGCCTAAGTGCTGTGGGCCCATACTCACCCTGCCTACTCTAGAGATACAGATATGTATTTTTGTTGGATTCATCTATGTATGTCTATTTGATGTTTTCCGAGTTACTTCGTACTATTATTCTTAGGAAATACCTTAAAACTGATTGCAGATCTTCACACCATTTTCAATTTATTCACTCAAATCCTCAATTATCACTGGGGACTTAATTGATTCAATTTCATAATGGAAATACTAATTTGATTATAAACACCAACAAATTAAACATGCATGCACAGCTGAAACTGTGAACATGTGTTCGAGACGAGTGTACCAACATAAAAAAAACGTCAATCGAATGTATAGGGCCCGCGAAATTTGGACATTTACCTTATTTTTTAAACAGTCCACGTAGATTTGAACTGTATTTACAAGCAGAAGGAGGAGTTGAGGTAAATATCTAAGGTAAGTAAAAAGTTAACTAAAGTTCATTATTTTGGAGACTGAACGTTTTTGTAGCTAAGGTCAATTAAACTGGTTAATATTTATACAATTTTCACTAGACGGTAGCTTCATCTGTGGGACGCAGTGAAATGCGTCTGGAATGAAATTTATTGCGTGAAAATTGTATAATTAAACACCCAGTTTACTTGTGAGTAGTGCTTTCGAGTACTTGGTCATTGTTCAATTATGACGATTGAACAGTGTAATTTTTTTCATTTGTGACAAGTAAACAGTGCTATTATTGACATTTTAACAGCGGTAATGAAAGTTTCTTCTCAGTATTCATCAGTTTCAGAAAGTTTCAGAGTCCCTTGGTGGGAGCTACTAACTTAGCATGCTTCGAAGGTCTTCCGTCAGTACAGATGTTAGGAATTTGACAATAAAACAACATTGTTACCACGTTATTTTTATTGATGGCAAAAAACGAGGTATTTGGTACAATACAGAACAAGATATGAGTGGAACAACTATAATAATATGTGATTCACATTGATTTTTAATGAGATATTTGGACACAGTAACAATTCTATTTTCACAGATATTATTGATTTCAGAACTTCTAACACACCTTGAAATGAATATATTTAAAGCATTTATCCAAAAGTAGGTTCGGGTATAGAATTGGGGGCAATTAAAAATTCAAATGAAATCAACAAAGTAACTGAATAGTCTTTGAATAGTGTATCAAAAAGGATTCCTACTTGATAAGTATCCGATATGGATCAAAAATTTTAAGCAATATATCTAACACACGTTTCTTTCGCAGGTTAAACTGTTGAATAAAAAATAATTATTTCTCCTATCGGAAAATATATTGGCAGGTCAGTCGATACACTGGTAAAGATAATTTATCAAGTTGTAGTTCTGTGATTGCGTGAAAATATGACCTACAACTAGGCCTAATAAGCTTCATTAATCGACTCGTCATAACTTCCTTCCAGGATATCTTGACGGGAGAGTTTTTCCGCTACGTCAAGTTCGGACGAATAGTACCTTTGTGAATTAATTGGTGTTTTGAACACGGACACGCGAGGCTTTCCTAGCTTTTGCGGCTTGCCTCTGACGATTTTCGGAATTGGCGGGATCTCTTCTCTGGAGCAATCGGGACAGTCCTCTTCTGATGACAGAGGACTCTTTACGATAACGGGCGCCTGTTTTTTGTCGGCTCGTCTTTCTTGGATCTCCTCATCCTCTGCTGATTCTTGGTCTCTAGGAGCAGTTTCGGTATTATCGTTGCTGACTTTGGTGTTGACAGTTCTTTCGGAACTGTTCGCATTCCTGGATGTTTTGCTCCGACTTCCATTTCTTCTAAGCGCAGCAGCTCTTCTTCTGGGAGCTTTTTCTGTTGTGGTGGTGGTGGTTGTGCTTTCTGAACTACTTTCTCGAGATTCGTAGTCACTTGGTTCTTCCAAATCCCTTGGCGGTTCAGAGTTCATCGATTTGTAGGCGAATTTTTCGGCCGCGTTTTTCGGTACTGGTAGATTTATTCTTGGTGCTACCCTTGGTCGATCGTAAAGAGTTCCAGTTGTAGGTTTGATAATCGCTCTGGATTCGTCTTGCTTTCTAGAGGTTGTATCTCTGTCGCTTTTTCTGAGTCGCGGTGTTTCTTCTGCATCGTCCTCGTATTCAAGGCTAGGTGGCAAATATCGCCTCGTGTTCATTTTTTGAACTCTTTTCGGCTCTGCTTTCGCTCGCGGCGACTCTTCCTGCTTTGGTCTTTTACTTTCTAAGATGTAGTCATAGTCGTCTTCGAAATCATCATCGAAGGGTCGTTTTCTGAGGGGTTTTGAAGTGGTTCGTCTTTTTTCAAATCCTTCCCTTCGATTTAGCTGTTTTCTCTTACCTCGATCTATTCTTCCTGAAAAATAAATTTCGTTATCAGATATCAAAATCAAATCGTATTGAAAATGAGAAAAAATGTTAATATTTCTTCGAAAATTGTGGAATAGACGTTGTCAATGGTCTTGCGCACGGATCAATTTTGGGCCATTTTCTTGCATACATGTATATATACATTCATAACTTACATAAACTGTATATCATAAGTATTTCTTGATATTTCAAAAAGTTTGAGGAGTTGAAGTCCAATAGTATTTTTCATCATTTGTAAATAAGTGAATAATTTTTTATACCAAAGGTTGAGCTGGTCGTGCCCTATTCTCGAAAACCCGACACATTCGGGAGGGCGCGCCATCAGTATCATCAAGACCATTTTCTAAACTGTGAGGAAGGTGATAAATGGGTCCGAGAATCATGACGTAGACGCCAGATTTTTGCCTTAATGCGGCAAGCCGGCATGATCTTGAGATTTGAGAGTAGAAAGGGCATCATATTCCACCGAGGGCTCCAATAATTAGAACAACCATCTTAACTGAGAAAATCCCAATGTTTCATCCGGTTTCCCTTCTTTTTTCGGACGATATTTGTCTCTACGAGCAGTATCGTCTTCCTTTGATGGTCGTGAAGAATAATATCACGCTTATTAGCTTGTCCGAGCCTGGTGGTGAGGAATCAATAGTACCCAATTTGGCACTTCTTATTCCACAGAACGGATTCAATATTCCACGGAGCATAGGGCAACACCGGTGTCAAGTCAACACCGTTAAAGTGCCGTAGAGGGCATTATTATGATTATTATTACTGAGAACTATCTGGTATCTTTACCTGGAAGTATATCATCATCCTCGAATCTACCGGTTGCCTCAAACCGATAATCATCATCATCGTCTTCATACATCACCCTCCTGCTCTGATTTTTCCTCATCGGCCTCTTCTCGTACGGCCTCCTCCTGCGGCCTCCTCCTCTCCTAATACTCCTCTCGTCGTAATACTCATAGTCATCGTCGTAATAAACTGGTCTGGGGCGAGGCCTCTTTCTTCTGTAGACCATCCTCGGTTGCTCCTCGTAGTCATCTTCGTCGTAGTATTCGAATTGTTGGGTCCGTTTCGGAGGTGGAGGTTGGGGCCTTCTCTGACCTACGGGCCTTCGCGGTTCGATGGGGGCTTTGGGGGGCAAAGGGGCGAACCCTGGGGCAGGTTGAGTTCGCTGTACGGGCGAAGGGGTTAGGACGTATGCCGGGGAAGACGTAGTGGTGTAAAAGTTGTAGATGACGGGGGCTGCTGTCGTACTTTTGGTCTTGTAGAGCTCGTCGTTCCTGGAAATTTGAAAAAATACAGAAATATTTCAACAGTATTTTTCATTGTAATGTTTGGTTTGTTTTCAGTACTGTTGATGGGACCCCTCCCCATCGTTTCATTAACGTATTACTGACGTTCGAGGAAATAATTATGGAATTTTTAAGAGATTGTATAAGTATCACAAGTTACCTTCAAGGTCTGTTATTGATGTAACTTACCTATTCCAGAATTTTTTCGAGTTAACGCAGTCGACATTTGATACGAAGTTGCAGTTGAAAAGGGTTTGATCAAATGCTGTGTAATTGGCACATAAAAAGTCATATCTCCTACCAAAGAGGCAATGATGATATACCTGAAAACAAAAATATATGGTAGAATTCAATAAATTTGCATATATTAGGTAACTAGATGAAATGGAACCTGAATGCTAGTGGTTCTCTTACCAGGCAGAAATATTTTCCAAGTGGTTACTTCCTAGAGGGCTATATAAGTGTGTATCAAAACCCATTTTACAGTTGTTTCCCTACGCCCTGTATGTTAATTTTGTTTACTCTATCGCGACGTCGATAAGAGCGAATGCACCAATAATTTTTGCGGTCTTTATACTAGACGAATTTATCGGCTTCATTGCTTTACGTTTCACGTCGAAAAAATCGAGTTGTCGTGGCTACTGCATGGGCTAGCCGAGACGTCACTTTTACATATTATATTCCACCTACAGATCACATGTGAAAAATCAAATGTCAACATTTTCACAATGGAAATATGTAAACGTAAAACATTGTGACGTATCTGACGTTGAGTGTGTGAGTGACGTTTTGCCAAGACGCGAATCTCTTCATCTTTTTTTAGTTGTTGGAGTCAATGTTCTCTCTTCAATGGCTAGTCCATATTATGACGTCATTTATTCGTTTTTATGTTTTTGAAACGACTTTTGGTGGTAAGAGGTATACTGAAAAATATTTTAACGACAAAACATGGGTGACAAATAAGAAGAGATCAGGGTTTGTACTGTGAAGGCAAATGAAACGTAGACGAGCAAAATTGAACTGTTTTTTACATTATTTTTCTATAGTTATATAGTTATGGACAGTCTCGGGCTGTGTCGTTGAATGTCAAGCTTTCGTTCGTGTTCGCCATGAGCGCTTACAAATTAACTTCGATGTGATGGCTTGGAAGATAGTTTTTATTCAAGGCTTTTAGGTTTTTACAGTGCCCTCTCCTTACAAAGAGGCTATCAATAGTTTTCTCTCTCACATCAAACCTTGGTGTGCCACAAGGGTCCTCATTGTTTCCATTCCGTTTTCTATTAAACAATTATAACGAATTGGAAACGACCAAAAATCCACTAGAGGTGGCGTTGGGTGGCAACAGCACACTTGTTTTTTTAATTTCACAGCTATGCTAAAAATTACTTGTCGATGCCTATCCCCTCCGAGTACAAGTCTTAAATCTCGATGAAGAACTGTATGAAAATTTTCAGAGTATAATTTTATACCAAGAATATCACTCTTTTGAATTTTTTTAATACGGGAAATGGTGCAGATCCGATTATAAAGATGTAAACATCATTTTGCCAGCACCGCGAATGGCAGCTTCTCAAAAACTTAGAATATTATGTTGAACGAGAAAGTCGCACGTTCTTAGACAACTTGTAAAGCACAAATTAGATCAACAAAACAGAGCCGTTATCAGGACCGAGTCTACACTTCAGGAAAATGCAAAGACCCATCGAATTTTGATACCCTTTAGAGTAGTTTTTGAATTTTGAATTTGATAGCTTCGTGAAAAATTACTTGATTTTGTTCAAATGCTTACTCACTACTTAGATGGCCCCTACTCCAACTGTCAATTACGAACTGCTTTATACGGTCCTGTTCCCGGGGGAAGAAATATTGTTTCACAGATGGATCAAAAACACCTCTATTTTCTGGTCTGATCGCAGCTCAAAAATATCAACCTGCCTAGAGACTGTAATTCAAGCGGAAATTAACGTTATTGATTTGTGTGCGGAGACTGGCAGAAACTATATAACCTCATACATAAGTCAATAAAATATCCAAGGACACCTAAGCGGTCCTAAAAGCTCTTGTCTCTCACCGAACACTCCCTTAGTTGGTAGTGAACTGCCAAAAGAAACTAAACAAATGTCTGTGGTCTGGGTGCTTGACCCCACAGGCCTGGAAGGTAACGAGACTACTGATTCCTATGCAAAGAGGGGCGCTACAAGTAGTTTAGTCGGACCAGAAAGTGCCATTGGCATCGCTTTAGGCTTTGTCAAACAAACTTGAATAACTGGACTGCAAGAGTTTGAGACTTTTGAAGAATCCATTAAGATTGGTCCTTTCGAAGATATTCATACATCCTTTGAAGTATGTTTCCAAACAATTCTTAGACTACAGCAGGGATGAACTGTGTTGTCTAACAGACCTTGTTTTATGTCACTATCGTTTGAATTATCACATACAGAGACTGTTTTTCAAAAAAAAATATTATGTTCAAAATTTCATTTCAGGAACACCGTTCATGAAACTTTCAGTGTCTGCAAAACTAGAAATTATAGAATATGTGTGTTTTGAAGAAAGGTGGAACAAAAACTTCATTAAAACTAAATTACTGTTGTCACAACCACGGAAAAATAAACAATCATACACTTTATTACTATATTCTAGGAATTTTACAATTTTCTTATCAACTAATATTAAATAAATCCTAATTCAGTATGGCTGTTGAGCAATTTTAATATCCTGGATAGTAAGCCTGTGTGTTTTGTGCTTGCCTGGGTCGGTAACTATCACGCATTGGGTCGAGCTGTCCTTTATAATTTGCATTACTATATAACTCCTCACTGGGGGCAACTTGAGAATGCAATTCGTACCCCTGCCTCTGATCCGGAGGTTTAGATTTGAAATTGTACCCCGTGTTGGCGGTAGCCACTGCTTGATCAGAGGGATAACTGCCCCTCTGGAAATTACTGAAGGTGTAATCATTCCTTACGTCAAACCCAGAGGGATATCCCCTGACTGGCAGATTTGGCAGAGTCGGATTCAGTGCGTCATTAAGGGTAACATCGTATTCGTCTACGTCTATATCCAAAGGATTCCTGGGGGAAAATTTCGGTTGATGAACAGAAACCCCTTGAGTCATATACTTTTGTCTGGAGTCGGAATTAATAGGGAAATCTACTACTGCATCAGATGGTAAGAACATTGTTTTCACTGGTGGTTCTGGAGCCTCTGTCTTAACTGTCGACGGTACGAAATCATCGAAAATTTGTTGTTTATTGATGTTTTCTATTTGCTCCTCAAAATCACTGCTTGTGCCCCTCGATTTGGTCAAAACCCTGGCACCCACTGGCTGGAGGCCCCTTGGTAAGTAGGGGTTACCTCCTCTACTAGGTAAAAACGGTCTCTTGACCAACCTTATCAGAGGCTGCTCTAGTTTTTCTATCGGTGCCATTGTCGTGGTTGTTGTCGTAGACGTGGTGGTGGTTGTGGTGGTTGCTGTCGTAGTAGATGGTGGTTTGGTTGACGTTGGTTTGACTTTTCTTTCATTCTTCGCATATATTATGGACTGATCATCTTCGTACTCGTAATTCTCATAATCATCAATAACAGGTTTCTTCTTTTGCGATTGCCGTGAATCATACCGGTTTTCAGTCTTCTCAGTGGGTTTTCTAGAAACAAAACGAGGAGCAGAACTCTCTTGTTTTCGGCTATTTTTGCTTATTTCTACTTTATCTCCATTACTTGGTTTATTCCTCTTTGAGTTAAATACAGCTTCCACTTCTTCGTAGTCGTCATCGTATTCCAAAACATCCTCTGATGCAATTTCAGATGACGATTCTGATTTATACGCATATTTCTTAGCTTCGTTCTTTGGTACAGGTAATTTGATTCTAGGGGCCAATCTTGGACGATCGTACACTGTTCCACTGACGGGTTTTATGATTGTTCGCGAGTCTGTAGTTTGTTTATTTCGTTGTTCCTTTTTCGCAGATGATGGCCTATCAATAATGCCTTCGTCCTCTTCTAATTCATCATCTGACGGACGTCGCCTCTGGTAATTCTTCGATCTAGATTCTCCTGACACCACTGGCTTTCTTCTGCTACCTGAAAAAAGAATTATTAGTATTATTTGTAGAAAATATATCTGTATTGGTAGTTTTATGGATATTATTTCATCTTTCTCAATACCCAAATATTTGCATAAGAAGGTTGGAGCAGTGGACAGAGCTTGAAAAAATCCATCAATGTTTTTGAAAACATTTCAAAAATCTTTTTTTATAACGTGGGTCATTCAAAATGGTCTGCCATTGACCATAATATCGAAACTCATCCCCATATCTACATAGAATCTTCAAAGGGTTCGGGAAACTGAGACTACCATACGATATATGACACAAGAACGTGGTGGAAATGACAGATACTTGTGTAATGAAACTTCTGAGATCTTTGTTTTCCCATAGCTAACGCATTTACTGAAAAATATTCGGGAGACGTATCTGTAAGACTTTTTTGTGATAAAACACAAAAGTCTATCAGATATAATCCAATACTCGTCGTGGTATTAGCCAGGTGAGTAATTGGTTTTCTGGCAGAGGGCGCTGCCAAGCCCGGAGCCTAGTTCCTAAAAATCCCTAGTTTACTATTGTGACAAAAACATCTCACTAAATGAAATCTCATACGGAAACTTCTCTAATTTCGGCGTTTTATGTAGGTATTTCCCTTGTTGATCACCGTACATTTTCCTGATCTCTTTATTTTGAGCGCGTTATTGGCATATTTTTGTATTGGGATTTTTTGGCGCGTGAACTTTTAGACTTGATTTTCACTAAGATGTTTTTTATTCCACGATATTCTATTCGTGGGATAAAAAGAGGGGGATACTTCAATTTCAATACCCAGAAATTCACTTATTTCGTCGCAACAGCTTAGGGCATAATATTATACATATGGTTGTTCTCTGTTTTTTGTTGACTATTACATCTAAGTAATTCACTTTTGGGATGGGATCATACATTTCAATTCAAAGTTGGTGCATTAAACTCATATTTTTGCCTCAGTAAAAACAGATCTAGCCCTGCTGAGATTGACGTGAGTACCGCTGTGCCCCTGAATGCCCAGTAGATCAGCTGGTGGAGTAGGACGACAGCTCATTAACATCGAGGAACTCGTGTAGTTACACTCATTATTTTTCAATCATTTTCCACCTGCATGAAAGGAAGAAATAGGGTTCCTGATCCCTACTGGTACATGTGTTATTGTCAACACTTGCCGAATTTATTTAGGCCAAAATTCTTCTCCCCATGGTACTTCCCGGTAAAAGTTGGTAGTGGACCCTCTTTGTCGTTCGTGCAGTCTATCTTTGAATTAAGCTTAGCGTTGTTCGTATCAGTTGAGAGATTACCTCTTTACGCTTTCCTCTGACGATGATAACTGGTTCATATCAAGAAGTTATGCTCTGACAACATAGCCAATAATATTACTCTTTGTGAACCTTTTCATCTATAGAAAAGAACACTGGTCCAACAAAAAGTTTAGATATTAACAACTATCCAATGAACATTTGACCCCCCAAACTCAGAAAAAGACGTGTGATTATAATAATTTCAAAAAACACGTCAATTTTTTTTCTAGGGGGTTTACTTCTGATTTGATACTTCACCCATTTGGAGATAGCAGCTCCCCCTATATTTTTTCAATGGCTGAAGGGGTCGAGTAATACGTTATTAGAAAGGTCTGCTTTTTCTTAATAAATTGGTTTATTCGTTATCAAAAACGATGTTCAAAGTTTTATTTGGGGAAAAATATAATTTGCTTTAGTTTCTCTTGTTGAGGAGAATTGACAAAAATTAATCACCTAACCTAACCTAACCTATACCTTCGTAGAGATAACTAAATCCTTCGGGAGAAGTAAATGCTGAAAGAAGATAGTTGATGGTTCCCAGATGGATCAAAACACCCTTAGATTTAGATACAGTGTATATAGTCCCAGACCCATAAACTATAAAACAATACTGCCTTAATAACAAATTGACTCCGTTGTAAGGGAGGACGATGCAAACGGTTTCATCGGTCCAGAATCTGTCATTCGTATCGTTTTAGACTTTATCAAACAAACACTGTATATCTGGACTATGAGAGTTCAGACTTCAAGCAACATCTACCAGGATTGGCACATTCCAAAACATTTATATACTCTTCGAAGTATATTATTGAACAATCGTTAGATTACAGCAGGGATTACCTTTTTTGTCTGTTATGACTACCTACAGACCACTTCATAATATAAAAAGAATTGAACTGTCGGATGACCGTGCATACGGTTCTCGTTTGGAAAATGATGAGTTTGTATGGGTCCGGCCCACAAACCCCCCGGGTTGCATACATTATTTTATGACGTAGCTCTAAGTGATTTAAGGAGTTCTAGTGATGAAAATTTAGAACCTTAGGCATTTGAAAAAGAAATGAAAGATCAGGTGGCTACCCCACTAGACCACTTTGCAGTTTCAATGCCTGATAATTTATCGGGAGCGAATGAATCCATTTCGAATAAAAAAATCACAAGATACGTTTCGAACCTTGGAACACTCGACTCCCACGCTACTAAAACAAAAAGAAGTAGCTGCTATCCGCAAGCAGCTGAAATGCATGGATTTCATAATAAACTTGGACTCTTAGAAAATGTTGATTATACCGTTAGCTACAAAAGAAATCACGTTTTTATTGCGACACCTTGTTTATAATTTTTTGATATCGAACCTTCTGAAATAGTACTTACCACGGTCATCTTCGAATTGACCCTCTTCATCGAACTGATCTTCCTCATCGTAATCAATCTTAACCCTTTCCTTATTCCTTCCTCTTGCGCTGGGCCTTCTACTATAAGGCCTCCTTTGTTCTTTTCTCCTTGCCCCAGATCCCCTCTTCTCATACCGTTCTTCGTCGTACTCTTCATCGTAGTCGTCATCGTAAACAGGCCTAGGTCGAGGACGAGGTCTCTTTCTTCCGCGGGACCTCGGCCGGTCGTCGTAATAAAAATCGTCGTAATATTCGTCGTAGTACTCGAATTGGGGTCTACGTCTGCGGTAAGGCCTGCCGACCACTCTTCGCGGTCCACCAATAGGTTTGCTAGTTTGAAGAATCACTGGAGGCGGAGTGTAGGCGACCGTGGTCGGAATGGTTCTAATCGTGGTAGTTGAGGCAGCTTGGTAAAGAGCATCATTTCTGAAAGAGAAAATGATATAGTTCAGCGTTTAAGTCAATGAGGAGTCAAAATTGGCCAATTAGTTATTGAGGTAATCTGCTTGCTTGCCAATTTGATTATGGATCTACTTGTCGAATAATTTGCCAGACTTCAGGGATCCGATCATCACCCTTCCTCCTGTGGCATTCAGTGCAAGACATGTGTACGATATTGATCGTATCACGGCCGACAACAATACAACAATAAAATTGTGATGCATGGACGGCAGACATTTACGCATTACAATAAATATAAAACGTGTACAAAATGGACTCTGCGCTTCGCCGTCGACAAGAAAGCCACAATACGTCCACTTCCTTCGACAACGGAAGAGGAAGTTTACAACTGTTTTATTTCAATGACATCGCAAAAAATATTTTATCCTTAAACTTCCAATCATAGCTTCTTCAAAGAAAAACGATTTGAAAACCAGGGGAGGGTTGTTCTAGTAAAGGATAATTTAAATGAAATATTCTCAGTAGTTTCAAGTTAGAGGGCGTCCATAA
>WOGO01006858.1:0-11506 GCA_015342085.1 Leptinotarsa defecta | reverse complement strand
TCCCATCGAGCATGTGTGGGACATGCTTCAACGAAGAATTACTCCGCATATGGGGAACATTCACACAACGTTTCAATTGAGAGAGCTTTTAATCGCTGAATGGGCAAATGTACCTCAACTAGACATTGACAATCTAATTTTGTCGATGCACGATAGATGTAGGGCCGTAATAAACCAGCGTGGAGACCATACTTTGTACTGATTCCAATTTTTTTTGTATTATGATTCTAGGTACAGGAAGTTTGGAAGGCCTATTATTCACTCTGGATTTATTTCAACTCCAATTATATGAAATCCCAAAAATCAAATAAATCATTTGACTTGACAAACTCATCTCCAATTACTCAAAATAATCTGTAAGGAACACTGCACCTTTATCCAGCACATGCAAAATTAGGAACTCACCCACGCGTTGAAGAAAAACTTCTCGAAGTCGTTAGCAACTTCCTTGGCAGCAGCAGCGTCACCGGAGGAACGTAGTAGCAGAGACAGACTGTTGAGAGTATCTTCGCCGACATTCTTAGTCCACGAGAGGAGCTGAAAACAATGTCATATTCAAATTATTTCTCACGAACAACAATTATATAATTAAAGTTTATTAACATCGTTTCAATTAGTATTTCCGTACGGTGGTGTTCACGTCTCGGTTTTCAGATATCATTATATACGAGATCTTTGAAATAAATAGGGAATATATATGCAAGAAGTGTGTAAGTAAAACAGTTCTTCTTTCCTTACAGTTCAGAAATCTGTGGATACAAATTTTCAAAGGAGTAACAACGTAATTGTAAAAGATGAGCTACGCTGTATGAATAAATAGTCTCATTGTTAATAATAATTTATCAATACATATTCGAAAAAGGTTATGTAACCGGTTTGAAATTTGGGTCTTTAGTGCTATATTTGAATTTGAGAAAAAATACCAGTTAATTGCAGTGAGTAAATGTTTGAAAAGCGGCTCACCCGTTATTCAACGCATTTTTTTTTCAGTGAAACATGCGAAGTCGAAGATGAATTGAAACAGCAAATAAATCCATAGGAACCTCTGGACTAGAATGTACTTATTGGAAATTCTTTTTTCCTCATTAGAACAGAAATAATGTATCTCCATGTGCGTTTCACAAAGCAAGATAGCATCATCAGGACGTGACAAACTCAATCCTACGGCTGAGCTAATGTATTTTATATATCTGGAAACCCATCACCAAACATTTTGAGGATGATTGAATCACTTCTTGGTATTACTTATTGTATTATTCTGTTATTGTTAATAATGTTGAATACTATCTTCTTTGATACCTAATATCTACCTATTTTGTATCTGTAATTATTATGTAAGACAGTAAGGAACGGGTTATTTTGAATGGGACCTTTGTCGCTGCTCGTAGATATCATTCCACATTTTCAAATTTCAAACTAACGAAGGCACCGAAAAACGTGGCGTCTTATCTTCGCTACTTCCAAGTATCTACAAATGAAAAACAATCGAATATATGAAAGACCTTTTGGGAAAGAACGTTTTTGGCTTTCTACTACTCCATCTTGTGGAAATCTTCCAAAGAAAGGAAGGAAGCAATCAATTTTAAAAGTAGTAACTCTATACATAGATGTGTGGATCATGCAAAGAAGTAACTTTCAGTTACAGTGTTCCAGGTAAGTGAAATTTTACCATTCATTTAGTATATTGTGTAGAAATCCTGTGAATGATATCTGATTTATTTCCATAATGAATGTTTGGAATACAAACTGAGCAGAGAAAAGTGTTTTTTGTATAATTCAGTGTTCATATGAAAGTATTTGCTTCGAAAGAATGTTTCTCTCGTGTAATTCAATGTTCATATGAAAGTAGCTATTTCAGGAGGACTTTCTTTCAGTTTGTGTCTGAAAGTTACTTCTTTGCATGATTTACACATCTAGGTATAGAGTTACTACTTACTACGGGTTGACTGTCCTTGTGCATGCTGTTTTAGGCAAGTATATTGGCTTGGGATGTGGTGATTGAGCAAATCGGCCATAGGATGCCTGCTTCCACGTAGCCTGCTGGATACGGGAATGAAAGAATCACTTGTGGTTCTGTTATTCCCTAACTGAATGGCATCCCAACGATGACTTAATCCTAAGGTGTGTGTATCCGTGCCGAAAGGATGATTGACACTGGGCATATTAGCTGTCTCTACGGAACCTTCGAGATACCGGGCCCCCACTCGTCGTAACATCATCTTGGCACAGTAATGCGGGGCTCTGCCATAATTGACCTCTTTTCCCTAGCTACTCGTGGGACTTTTATGGACAGAGTAAACTTAAGAATTTTTTCTGACGCCGAGTCTACAGACGAGATGGATTGATGTGAATTTAGATCAGGACCGAATCTACAAAGGAGATGGATGTCGAGCTTACGACTCCTTGTAAATTCAGATCGGGAGCGAGAGCTTCTTATATCTCAAACTCCTGATTCAATGACTGAACCAAAAGAAAAGGTTTGGTGGTGCAGCCAGGAAACGACTGAGTCGTCTCCTTAAGAGCGGGGTACCTTATGAAACCGCCTTGCACCAAACTTTTGAGCGGCGTACGCAGAATCTGTATCAGGTGGAGGAACAAACCCCCCTTGAGCAGGTTAGCAAACGTTTGCGCTCAAGTGATGATTCACCAAAACCAGAGGAAACAACACCACTCACCATACAAACTAATCGGCTTCGTTAAGAAGCTGGGTTTATTTGGTCGAGTGTAAATAGGTGTGAGCTACAATAAACCCTTGCGGGTTGCGGTGAAGGCTCTGCTGTTTCATCATTTTCCTAACAGAGGTGACACACACTGTCTTCCGACAGTCCGAGTCTCTGCATATGATGATTCAAATGACAGTGACCTGTAAGAACGCCTGTTAGACATCGTAGTTCCTCAGTACTGTAGTCCAACAACTGTTTGGTTTCAAGCTTCGAAGGGTGAATGAACGCCTTAGAGTGGGGGCAATCCTGGAAGATTCTATCAGAATTCCATAAAGCTTTTTGCCATCCAGGGGCAAAGCCTAAAGTGATGCCAATGACAGGTTCTGGTCCGATGAAGCTACTTGCAGCACCCTCCTTTGCAAGAGAGTCAGCAGTCCAATTGCCTTTCAGGCCAGTATGGCCAGGAATCCAGACCAGAGACAATCTGTTAAGACTTCCTATCGAGGAGAGTGGTTTGTGGCAATTTGCTACCAATTTAGACGGTTCTAGTGTATGCACTGATCTCAACTTATTAAAAAAAAATTTATGTTTCTTCAGAATTCGTCGAATAACAGACTGTGGAACAGCTATTTCTCGAGACAAATTTCTGATGGAATCATTTGGATCTACCTCAAAGTAGGATAAAACCTCAATTAATTTCTGTATCTTTAGCTATTACAAAACGTTTTTATGTTGTCCTCTCCTCAAAAATTTTTCATTGTTCCTAAATCAACGATGATTTACAGCAAAAAACGCCGATTAAGTAATTCACGATCGGGGAACGAATTGCTGTAGTGTTGGAGTGCTCTTACGTTATTTTTCTGGTAAACCAAGTAGGATTCTAACATATCATAAGTAGGATTCTAACATATCACATTTTTCTTGATGGGAAAACGGCATTTCGAAAAATATTCGAACAGTAATTGACATTTACAATAATTTATGACGTTGTCATGATATAGTTGAGAATATTTGACAAATAGTATTTCAACAAAGTTTCAAGGCAACTTGATTACTCATTTATCGAATCGAACACATTTTTTCCAACCGCAATAATATGACGCTCCAGTATTTTCTGTTCTGTACAAAAATGGCTTCAATGTTATTATTATAGCCGACATATTTTGATTCACAAAATGAATACGGTTGTAGTATGGCTTTAAGATGGAAATTATCGTTTTATAAATTGATACCAAATAGCTCAGTGGTGCCAAGTGAGTGGTACGACATGATGATCACGACGACATGTGGTACGACATGATTCTTTTGTACTAGTGAAATAAATAAATATTTCCACTTATGTCGCTCATTTTCAACTTTAGGAAGAAAGGTGATATGAGCTTTGTTATTGAGAACGATTTTACGATTAGAAATATAGGGTGTTCCATTTTAAAAAATATCATTTTATGAAATATTTCGAAAACACGACTGTCAATTTTTTTTTTGTTTTCAGCATCGAGAAAACCATTAAAATGCTAATTTGCACATTCAAGCGAATTCGTAGCATCAGTAATAAAGGAGTTGGCAATGGTACCGACTTAATTTGGAACACCTTGTATATTTGACAACTCCCACCATTATGAACAAGAAAAAAAGGCGGAACTTAAGCAAATAGTTGAAGTTAACGGGTATCCTTCAAACGTAAGGTGAGTGTCTTCGGAAATCCTCCAAATTTCAGAAAAAAAAATGACTAAGAAGATAGTTATTTTATATCAACCAAAATACACCAACGAAATGGTTTGAATTTTTGAGAAATACATTATGAAAATGGCTTTCAAAATTCCTAGTTCACTTCACTCCAAGTGTTGGGCAACCCAGAAGACAAGACAAAAAGAACAAATCTGGATTAACAAAATAATAATGTTAAATAACAAAAAAACAGTACCCTGTACTTAACCCTCTTCGATCACAGGTATTTTATTACTCCCTCTACACTACAGGATACTTGAGTCAATAAAGTTCTGCATATAATTGAATTTCCATGATTATGCAATTCAGTATAAAGTAAAGAAACTCGATTTAATCCTCGTTTATCACGATTCCCAATCCGAAATCATGACCTACTGACTGACATGTGTCCGAATCTTCCGCTCTCGAGTAATTACGGAAAGGTAATCCGCCGTAAAATCCATAATTTCTGTGTCATGTATAACATAAGGACGGGTGGTGATTTGAATTATATTACCTCTAAACGGTTGTAATTGCGTGTTACTTTCATCTTATGATTGATACATTAATTCTCTAATTGGATCTTCATTTGGAATGGATCGCTTTTCTCCGTCTGAGGTTGTCATTGATTGACACTCGAGAGGAATATACCCAGAAGAGATTTAAAAATATTAGTCAGTTTGCGACACACCCGCATCATGTCGAATTGAAAGTGTAAACGATTGATATATGCGTTGGATTCCGCTTGTCTTGACTCAGTTCAAAAGATGCTAAAAGGTATCATTCTTTCAAAAACTTCACCTGCTTAAACACTTTGAAAACAATCAATCACTCAGTTAATCAGTTCAAATCATTGTAAATGAGAAATTACGAGTCGTATATTTATGGTAACATAAAACACAAAAACTGAGCTACTTGCACAGACACAATCTGTTCTGAAAACAAAAAACCCAAATGAACTGAGAAAGTTCAATTCCGGACTTGGACTTTCAACTTCAACACCGAAAATGAATTCGCTAACTCTAAGCGAATATTCAGTACCAGCTATCAAAATGTTGAGTACTATACAGGACAGAAGAACACTTAACACCAATCACGAACACATTGTTGGACTCAACTGTCCCAAAGGATAAGACTGAAAAAATAGAAGTGATGAAGAAAATCGTACTGTGGCAGTGATCAATATTCTCCAATCATTTGGTGAATTTCTTTTTCACTGCAATATAATATACGGGACAGATGAAACCTCATTAGCACCAATCACTATATATTGTTGAATTCAATTGTCCCAGAGAAAAACCCTGGGAAAGTGTGAAGTGATGAGGAACATAGTACTGTGGAAAGAAATCAATAATCATTACTTATTTGGTGAATATTTTTTCCACTGAAATGTCCACAAGAGTACTATACAGGACAGATGAAACTTGATTAATATCAATAACGAATATATGATTCGGCTCAACTGTCCCACAGGATAAACCCAAAAAAGTAGAGGTGATGAGGAAAATAGTACTGTGGTAAGAAATCAATGATCTCTACTTAATTGGTGAATAACCCTTATTAACACCAATAACGGGTATATGGTTGGATTCAACTGACCCAAAGGATAAGCCTGAAAAAGTAGAAGTGATGAGGAAAATAGTACTGTGGAAAGAGATCAATAATCTCTAATCATTTGGTGAATATGTTTTTCACTGAAATATCCACAAGAGTACTATACAGGATAGAAGAACCCTGATAAGTACCAATAACATATATTTGGTTGGACTCAACTGTCCCAAAGGATAAGACTGAAAAAGTGGAGGTGATGAGGAAAATAGTACTGTGGTAAGATATCAATAATCTCTAATTATTTCGTTAGTAAACTTCATGAAGTAATTTCTGTTAAATGAATCATTTGTGGCATAAATTTTGAAAATGCTATACACTAAACTAACAAGGAATAATCTACATAATAAGTGATTTTCTTCACCAAAACTGAGTAATCTCAGTGAACATTTGTAGAGGAGTGGTTGAAAAATATAATTGGACTTGCGTTGTTACAGAGTCTGAATGATAATTTGGCAAAAATTGTGTAATTTTGTATTAACATAAACAGGTTGTGTTACCGGGAATAAAGAATTTTCGATAGGAATTTCAAAATGAAAACCATTTTATGCCCGTCAATGTAATGTTAATGTATAACGGTCTTGATTTGTTTCATTTTTTGGCTCCCAACGTGGGGCATATTGGAAAACTATGAATAATGTATTATTTCGTCGAATTTAGGAAACAATTGAACTACTGCGAATTAAAAAAAAATACAAAGAGAGACATCTACTAGATTTTTTTTTTTTGAAAAAATAATAATTGAGTATTGGGAACCGAAACATGAAAGAGCATCAATGATAATATGGCTCTATGTTCACAACAGTTTAACTTCATACTATTTTATTTGTAATAAAGTTATATGCGATCAGAGACACAATTGAAATAAAAAAAAACTTTAAAACCTAGTTAGTTGTATTTCACTCCCTGCAGCGGAGGCTGCAGCGAAGGCGGGTGAGGTGTCACTATATGTGAATTCGTGCCGATAGGATTTCTGATTGTCACTCCACTCAGTGGGATCCTTTATGAACATGAAGTAATGAAAAATTCTGACCTTAGGATTACAGAGGAGATGGACCGTCTTGATCGTGTTAACAAATCTAGAAGACTAGGTGGTGCAGTCAGGAAACGACTTATCACTTCCTCAGGAGCAGGATATTTTATAAATCTGCCCTGCCTGGAGTAGCATAACAAAAACCTGCATTAGGAGAGGAAACAAACATATCCTGACCAAAACAGCAAAAGGTACAGCCGACGTACAGCTGCCCTCATATGGTATGTTGCTGCAAAAATCAAGGTGAGTACCTTGTGCTCTGAACATTCGACAATCTTAATACTGATCAATCGACTGGAATCCCCCCAGGATGACATTATGGCTGCCGTAGAGGATATTTCAGAAATATAGTAATGAAAAAGCCCTGCTTAGCTGAATCTAATATGCTGGAGGTATCAAAATGGAAATCTTGCACTGAGAGTATCCGAGAACTTCTATACTGACCAATGAACTGGAACCTCTTCACGATGCCATTATGATTGCCATAGAGGATATTCCAGTAGACGATCCACAGATAACATTCCACAGCTGCACATTCTGAGCCGAATGAGTTGCTACTAACTGAGAGGATCAAGAGAACATTTCCTGCAGTTAGTAAGTACCCTGCAATCATGGAAAATCGTCTCCTAATAATTCGTGTTGCCTACCTACTATACTAGACTGAGAAAAATGTACAATGGTTTGTCAATCATAGAGTGGATTATTCTTCACGAGGAAATTCAGGCTCCCGTAGCAGCACTTGGCAAAGACCCACACTTGCCAGGTGACTTGGAAGATCATAGGCACTCCAAATAAAGCAAAGAGTTGGATACATTTGAAGAAATTCAATTATGAGTCACGATAAACACTCGAGAGTTACAGTGGAGGGTCGAATGAACCGACTCACTTTGGACGTGCTTACCTACTCCGTTGTATTTATACATGAAATATATCAAAATTATATTGGCCCAATCAAAAGATCTTTTGAAATTTGTTTCACGAAACATGGTGCTCCATACAAAAAAGCAGAAATTCTGGTGTTGAAGCCACTTCTTCTGTGAGATTAATTCAATAGAGACGCTTTGAAGCCCTTTGGTTGTGGGAAGCCTTTTTGAAACTCAATGAGACGATATAGTGAGTGGAACAATACTCTGAAGGGTTGATTTTGAGTTCATTTATGTCTTTACCATTATACTCATGTGCATGAAAAATTTTTATTTGAAACTATTTCCTGGAGAGAAGTTTCTTTTGAAATGAAAGCAAGCCGGCCGAATGCTTATCTCAAATTCTCAAATTAAGTTTTCATTTTATGTAATTGAAGAGAGTAATATAATGGCCACGTTTTGACCTGCACGACCGAGGGGTTCCGACTCGACATTTTGTTATGAACAATTTCTCGATTCCTCATTTCGCCTTTGAAACACTTACGTTCATTGGAAATGCCAATTAAATACGGCCAGTTTTCATTAGTACATACTCCTGTCGACAAAATAATTACCGTCATTATTTATCGACAGATCGAAGATGATAGGTGGTAGGCTTCAGGAAAGTCAACGGTCTACTGATTACGTTTGAGAAATTCAAATAGAAACTGAAATTCTACTTTTCGTTATTTCCTCGATGGTAATAGAGGATATTTGCTGATCGTCAGTCAACAAGAAATACCACGCGTTTGTGTATTATACGGGGCTATTCAACTTAAAGTTTATGCATGGAGACCTCGTAACCGGTAACAGAGAGTATGTTGTCTATTTTCAGATTATATGATAACGACAAATCGAGTCCAGCTTTTTGGTTCCGGAAATATATCAGAAAAACTGAAACTTTCTGAATTCATTTTTTCCGCCTGTATTATTTACAATGATATTGAAAATGTATTAACACACTTTACCATTGGAGTCTTAATTATATTCTGCTCAACTCCAAGATGATCAGTTGAAAGAATATCATACAAGGATGGAAAGGTTCATAGAGTTGGAATTGGCATGTTGGGAGATACGATGAAACTATAGTAGACTGCCTAGCCACCAAGAGTGCTGACGAAGTAGATGAAGAATGAGATGTGCACTCGGAAACGTGTCCCTGTGCTATTTTGTGTCGTCGGGAAGTGTCCTTATGCCATGCTAGGCCGTCGGGAATGTGTCCCTGTGCCGTATTGGGCCGTGGGGAATATGTCCCTGTACCGTATTGCGTTATCAGGAATGTGTCTCTGTGCCATGTTGGTCAGTTGAAAACGTGTCCCTGCCCAGTGTTGGGCCGTCGGGAACGTGTCCCTGTACCGTGTTTGGCCGTCGGAAATGTATCTTGTGCCGTGTTGGACCGTCGGGAACGTTTCCCTGTGACATAATGGGTCATCAGGGACTGTACCGTATTGCGTCATCAGGAATGTGTCTCTGTGCCATGTTGGTCAGTTGAAAACGGGTCCCTGCCCAGTGTTGGGGCGCCGGGAACGTGTCCCTGTACCGTGTTTGGCCGTCGGGAACGTATCTTGTGCCGTGTTGGACCATCGGGAACGTTTCCCTGTGCCATGATGGGGCGTCAGGAACGTGTCCCTGTGCCGTATTGGGCCGTTGGGAACGTGTCTCTGTGCCATGTTGGACCGTCGGGAAGGTGTCTCTGTGCCGTGTTGGGCCGTCGGGAACGTGTCTCTGTGCCATGTTAGACTGTCGAGAAGGTGTGTCTGTGCCGTGTTGGGCCGTCGGGAACGTGTTCCTGTGCCGTGTTGAGCCGTCGAGAACGTATGACTGTGCCATGTTGGGTTTTCGGGAACGTGTCCTGTGCAGTGTTGGGCCGTGGGAAAGTATCTATGTGCTGTATTGTGCCGTCGGGAATGTGTCCCTGTGACGTAATCGATCGTCAGGAAGGTGTCCCTGTGCCGTGTCCCTATGCAATGTTGAGCCGACGGGAACGTGTTTCTGTCCAGTACTGGGCCGTCAAGAACGTATCTCTGTACCGTGTTTGGCCGTCGAGAACGTGTCCCTGTGCCGTAATGGATCGTCAAGAACGTGTCCCTGTGCCATATTGGGCTGTTGGGAACGTGTCTCTGTGCAATGTTGGACCGTCGGGAACGTATCCCTGTATCGTATTGGGCCGTCGGAAACGTCTCCCTGTGCCATGAGATGGTGCCTATTCTTTGAACTTTTCTATGAAGAAGTTTTGAAAATTTTGGTATCTTTTTTTATTTTCGCTACTGGTTTTTAGAGGAATGTTTTTATCAATGCTTGAATTTTTGTTAAGAAATATAGAGATAGTGACAATTTTTTTCTCAAGAAACTTTACATGTACATGATAGAGAACTCAAACTAGAATTTCAAAATCTTTCTGCTTCTGAGCGTCTTCCAGGATCTTTGTTGCAGCAAACTCTCACAACCATAGAATATCAACGAGCTATCATCAAAGAAGACTTATATTTAGTACAGAAGCTGCATTTTGGTACAATTCTCGTTCCGGAATTATCATTGTCCAAATTTTCAATTCAGATACTAGCAAATTATGTAAAAGAACAATTCATTCAGGCCAATCTCAACTCACCTATACTGTATGTTAATGGACTGACATCTATCGGAAAACAACTACTCCCGTGGATAACACCGTCAGGTGTCATTGCAAGATTCTTCACTGAAGTTATTCCTGCATTTGCTTTTGGTTATACAACTGCCGGAATCGATTTTCTATCATTGGAACACACTTGCAGACCAGTTTCTGTCTGTTTGGCCGCTCGTCAGTGCAAGGTAGTGTTTATCATCAACATGAAGTAGATGATTTTCCATAATTGAAAATCGAATTAATTTCTTACACCATACGATTAGTTGTTTTCACAATCAATAAACTGTGGAAATTTCACATTTCATTATTAGTGAGTTTTATACTGTAATTGTGAATTTCCACCTCAAATTGTGTAAAAATTTGTCTTATGATTCCGGCTAGTGAAGTATTTGAATTGACAGATATTGAAGGATAATTAATAAAGTGGTAACGGTATTATGAAATTGACGAATATCGTAAGATTGAGTTACTTTTTAGCAAAGGTCATGAAAATAACACTGCTTTATCAACAAATTAGATTGTTCGCAACGATAGCCACGTTATTTCTTTTCAATAATGAGTGACTCGCTTTGGGCGCTTAATTTTTTCAAAGGTGTTTTGTCTTCAATGCCATCTAAATGTACAATACTCTGCCTGATGAATTCAAATAATATAAATAAGTTTGAATTGAAGGGGTTATATTTTTAGTAGTGATTAATTTTTGAGAAAGAAAGTTTTTGGCTTTCTACTACTCCATCTTGATACAAAAAAAGGATGAGGGAAAGAAGGGAAGGAAGTAATCAATTTGAAAATAAGTAACTCTATACATGGATGTGTAGATCATGCAAAGAAGTAACTTCAGACACAAACTGAAAGAAAGTCCTCCTGGAACAGCTACTTTCATATAGAGATTAAATTACATGAAAGAAAAAAATTTTTTCGAAACAAATACTTCTGCATGAACACTGAGTTCTACTTTAAATGAATGGTA
>WOGO01006857.1:0-11507 GCA_015342085.1 Leptinotarsa defecta | reverse complement strand
TTTAAAAGAGAATAATTCACACAATTATAATCGAATATTACCGAAACATCCCGAAATATAAAATTGAATTTAATTTCTCAGTATGAAGTGAACGTCTTCAATTCAAAAACTAATACAAAAAATACAGGTCCGTATTTAAAAATTCAAAGATGGGGGTGGCCCAAGTCAGATGACACCTTGTATAAAAGATTCATGGATATATTCTGAGAGCCCACATCAAGTGCTAATAGCAAAATCTGGACAGAGTTTCAATATGTCTGCGAATAAAGAAGATATAGGCAAAAATATAATTTGGAATTTTTTGGTTTATCCTGTATATCTCCAAAACCAAAAGACCTATATTTGATTTCTTTACATCATTGAATAGGTCTCTAAAATTCGCAACTTTGCCACAATTTAACCGACACTCTATTTCTTATCGTTTACGAGATCCCTATATACAGAAACGAATTTGAATAGCCCTGTATATGAACAATTCAAAACTAATTCAAAGGGGTACTAATGAAGTGGTAGTTCTTAAGGCATGTACTACCTGGGCTGAAAAGTCCCGGACCTAAGGAAGAAAACGCGTTTTTTTTTGTTTGCTATAACATTTCAATACCAATTTTGTAGAACGATTTTTCTTTTGCCTCTAAAAGGGTGTCGGTTTCAGCAATAACCTCATCGTTCGAGCGAAATTTCTTGCCGGTGAGCATTTTTTTGAGGTCTGCGAACAGCCAGTAGTACTGGTAGCCAAATCTGTCAAATATGGTATATGGGGGGAGGGGTAATTCGCAGCCCATTTCATGCAATTCTGTCATTGTTTTCATTGGTTGTTACACTGTGCTTTGTTTTGATGAAGCAGCACTTTCTTTTTCTTCAAATGTGGCCGTTGTGCCGCGATTTCGGCCTTCAAACGCTCCAGTAACGCTATATAATATTCACTATTGATGGTTATTTCCCTTATCAAGGTAGTCGATGAATATTCCACCATGTGCATCCCAAAATATGAAGACCGTAACCTTTCCGGCGGATTATTTTATTTTCGGGCACTTTGGACGAGGTTCACCAGTTGCTCTCCACTCAGATGACGATCGTTTTGATTCCGAAGTCATGGATCCATGTTTCATCCATTGTCACATATCGACGCAGAAACTTCGGTTTGTTATGTTTAAACATTGCCAACCACTGATCAGAATCATCAAGACGTTCTTGTTTTTGGTCACGGTGCGCCACCCACTTTGAACAGAACTTTCTCATAGTCAAATGCCCATGCAATAAAAAAGCCAATACGTTCTTTTGATATCTTTACAAAGTCAGCTAACTCACGCAACTTCACTTTTCGTTCCTTCAAAACGATTTTATGTTTTTTTCTTGTTTTCTGGTGTTACTGGCTCGTTTGGACGTCCACCGCGTTCTGCATCTTTGGTGTTTCTTCGACCACGTTTGAAGTCAGCAAACCAAAGTTTAATTGTTGTTTTTGATGGAACTTACAGCATTCTTAAGACTAGCGCCATCTATGTGTTAGGCCCGATTCTTTCCAGCCTATGTAGTCTTTCGAACTTAAAAAAAACCTCTTTATCTGACGTTAATATTTGTTAGGATGATCCGTTTTCAATGTACCCAACATGGTATTCAATTCTTTGAAAAATGACTCCGGTGTGGAGGAAAACCCAGACAGACACATTACTTTGTAAAGCGAACTAATTGTTGTGTTCAATAGAAATATAAAAAAAAATTAAACTTATTCTATGGCGTAATTGCTCTTCTGCATAACAATAATAGTCGCTTCAAGTAAAATAACCATAACAAATAATATACTCGTGTGAATATTCTGAATATCAAACAAGCCACAACCCACAATTCGTCACACCGTGTCTGCAACGCATCTACTAATAACTATGACTAAATAGAATTAACAACAGTGATGATAATACCGTTAATAGTCATTACGAATATATTTATCACCGTTTTTCCGACCGACAATAATAATAACGTCAAATTTGAATAACAGAAATTTAGCCGCATGCTACAGCCATAAATGTAGCCGTTTCATTTTTTTAATGACGTCTCCCATTCTCCTCGTCTTTATATGTCTCTGAATGTGTGTAAATGCACTCGCTTTTTATCGATGGAAAGCAAACACATGGTAGGGCATATTTAAATTTACTCTGGCGCCTTACTTGAGACTCCGTTAGTCTGTGGTCTCACTGAAAATGACGTTAGATCGCTATTTAATTCCTCGTGTTATCGACGGGATATAAAACATTCTACATTGACAGTTTCCGGTTTACATAGAATGCCACTGTTTTTGAACAGGAGGTGTTCAAGTGTTAAGTCACTTGAACATCTCCTGTGAAAGTATTTATAGAAGAGAGACAAATCCTCAACCTTTCTTCGATGTTCCAGACTATCAAGGTTGCAAGTGACGTTAGTGGATGACTCTTTTCTGGATGGGACCCAGCAGCATCAGGGTTTGCTTAGGGGCGGAGCTCCATAATGAGAACAGTACTCCAAAGAAGGTCTGATCTGAGCTTTATTGAGCATCAAAAGTTTCCTGGTTCAGAACAGTGTTCCAAGCTTTTGAGAAGCAGCCTTTGCAATTCCATCTGCGATATTCCACATTTATCATCAGCTCTGCTAATCACCACCGGACAGATCACATCGGACAGATCAATTTCTCTTTAACGAAAAATTATGACTATTCATATTCATTGCCTGGTTTTGTCTGATATAAGTTTTTTTATGACGACACTTCACTGATGGTTACAAAGGCTAATTTTATACATTTATACACTCGTGAATCAGATAAAAGGTGTAATAAATGAAAATGAATGCATAAACAACATTTATGATTCTACTCGAAAAATAAACTTTTTCCTTCAGTTGTATCCTGACTCCTTGATAATACAACCAATTTTTCATAGAATTTGAACAATGGAAAGGACGGAAAAATTAACTATTTTGCAAGGAATTGACATTTCCTCTTCTTTTCTGCAATTAGTCGTGAGAAAAAACGTATGAGGTGCCTGACCAGAAATGAAGGTTCAAAATGTGAACCATTCAGTACCAAACAGAAGTATAAGCGATTTTCAAAAGGTCTTCGCATATTTCTCAACATTTCTGGAGTCACTGCACGACACCACAACAATTCTCCTTCGTAGATAATCCAGAGAATTTGGATGTGTATTATAAATGTGGATTTCAAATGACCCAATAGAAAGAAGTCTAATGATGACAAATCAGAAGATCTAGGCAGCCATTCTATTGGTACTCGCATTCCAATTAATCTTCCTGTGGATTGTCATCTAAAAATTGATATACAGGTGCAACCAAATGTGGAGGAACTTCACCTTGTTGAAAGGTGAGCTGACCTTCAAGTAGACTATCATCGTCTTCAAGTAACTGACTGATTTTGGGGTTCACAGATGTATCAAGAAGTTCAACATACGTTTGTCCGTTGAGGTTACCATAAATAAAACATGGACCTACAATGTGGTCTCCTAGAATACCAGCCCAAACATTCAATTTCTCTGGAGTTGAATAGAACTGGCCGATACTTGATGAAAATCCATATTAAAAAACTAATTAATAGAGTTTATTGCATGATTTTCACTATAAGGGTTTTAGAAAAACCGCGACACGTGTTTTGCTATACAATAGCTTCTTCAATCATAACTGAGAGTTACTTCTAAATTACAACCCGCAGTTGTGCTTGTTCACATGTCCATTTATATAAAATGATTCGTCAGAAAAGCACACATTGTAGAGGTAATTATTATCACCAGTCAATAATCGACTCATGATTTTGCAAAACTCTATACATCTGTCAGGATCATCTTCATTTCATTCTTCTACATTGTCCATTTTATAAGAACTAATTTTTGCTTCTTTCAGAATTTGATATACGCTGCTTTTAGAAACTCCAGAAATAGTCTCAAGTTGTCTTAAAGATTGGATGTTGTCCATCACTGCATGTCCTACAACTGAAACAGCGACTCCTTCATTTCTCATAGGCTTCTCTCGTTCATGTTTTTTATTCGGCACTTAACCCAACTACATGAACTTATTCATCAATTGAATCACGTAATATGACGTGGCTTTTTCCGGGTGAATTTCATTGAAAATTCGAGCCGTAGCTTTAGCACATCGTCCATTTTCGAAATACGTAGCTACAATGGATATTCTCTTGTATAGTATGAACCATTTTCGAAAGTTTTCAAATTGTTAAACACAGCTTAAACACAGATATGCGTATCCTATACAAAAACACATGACAATTTTATTTTTTTTCATGAAAACATCTGCCTCACCTTCTAAACTAGTATTTCTAAAAGCATTTTTTTTCAATACAGTGGCGTACCCACAGTGAACCTTTCTTACGATGATAACATTTTAGGTGATGAAAAATAAAAATATATCTTGATAAAACTAGTTTTCATTAAAACTTCAACAACACTCGATCGATCCTCAATTTCAATACACCTATGTATTTGGGATTGAGTTCCCTTCAAAATGATGTATCACAAGTATAGTAGTCCCATTGAAAATTCTGAAGTAGAGAGTGCTGGGGATGAAGGGGTTGACAACCCATTGATTATGTATTTGGTGAAAGTGTCACCCCTTGAAATAAAAATCGACGAGTCTGAGCGATTTTCAATTTTTTTTACGGGTTCGTAGATTAGGGGGGTGGCAAGTTTTAGTTGGGACACACTGTATAGTTGGAACATCTGCGTAGTTACCCATTATGATTAATGTCGTTAATCCAAATTGATTTATTCAGTGCGAATGGATTGGTGAACGAATTATTATCAATAAATAGCAATTTCGAAATACTCCGAAATGCAATTACATTTGCTCAAATATTTAATCACTAAAATCGTCCAATTACAAATTGTTATAGGAGCAGGATTGAAAGGATCTTAATACCTGCGCCATTTCAATTAAGTACTCGATTCAGTTGGGGGTAGATTTTACGAGCACGAGGTATCTGTAATGAAAGTAACTGCTTGAATGGTAATCTGCCAACTGGAAGGTGGAAGTTAATGGGATTAATACAAAATGAAAAATATAGTTTCAAAAAGGGACTTCCTTGGATGGCGCAATGTTTCAATTTCTTCTTTTATCTTGTATCATTGTAGTGGATAGAGAGAAAGAGAAATTGTTTTCTAGAAGCAATCTAAGGTGATATTTCCCCCACACCATTATATTGGTGACAGTTTTATAAAACGTGAAAGGCTTTTATTTTTTAAGGATTCATTTAATAACATCAGAACACTAAAAAATTCGGAGACCCTTCCTTTCCCATTTCCTTTTCACAGTAGTTTATCAACCGTCGAAAACATGTCACAACGTGTTAGAACAACTTATAAGAAGCCCCTCAATAACATTGGCTCGAAAAAGTCACGAACTTCCATTCCCTCCCATAAACTTTCAAGAAATCGCCCTGGGAGAGTTCTTAACGGTTGTGGAAACAAAGTGAAATCCGATAATAAGCCCAGAATATTTCAGCTTATACACATTCATTGTTATTGAAATTATTCGAAATTTTCTCCCCAACGGGAGAAGCCATTTCATATGTTAGATGCCTCTATAATTTCGGCTTGTCTTGATCTTCCTCTTCTTTCTATTATATTCTATTTCACCTAGTTTGAGAAAAATAATAAGGGGAAATATTGATAAGAAATTGTTGAACATCTATAGTTTTGTCTACAGTAATCAGAAGATGGATTGTACTTGTCTTGATCTTCCTCTTATTTCTGTTACATTCAATTTCAAATAGTGTCACTCTAGATTACTCTGTTTGAGAACATATTTAGGAGTGAAAAACTTCTATTATGAATTTGCTCAACTACGAAAGTGTGATTAATGGGTCATTTTGGCTACTTACTCAATTCCCCAGTAGGAATATTTGAAAATCCTCCTTTAGTGCGCCTGTAAGACCTGAAAATCACCTGTATACCAAATTTCAGCTTCCTAGGACTCATCATTATGGAGAAACGTAGATGAATGAATGTTAAGTGACTTTCGTATTCATAGGAATAGATTTTGAATTCAGACTGAATTCGATTTGGAACCTATTAATTCATTTATGAAATAAGTGATCTTATTTATTCACAACTGAATATGTTGATGAAATTAAATTATAATATGTTGAGACAACGATAAAAATAAAATAAATACAAAAATAAAAATTAATTGGCACTCCGGGGCGACTTCATTGATTCCAGTGGCCCATTTGCTTTTTCAGCTGCAGGAAAACCCGGAAAAACCTGCAGCACCACATCATCTGAAGATCTTGATCCAACAATGTCCTCTCTCTCATAAAACAAAATGTAGGGTGTCTCCAGAAATAAGTTTGTCCATATAAATTGAGAATAATTACCCTTAGGGTTCGTTTGTGGTCATGTGGTAATTTATTCATTATTGAGATCATTGTTTCCTGTTGTATTAAACAAACAACTCCTGTTAAAAAGTAGTCCATTTTTTATCGCACTGCATTGGATAAGTTGACCTTTGCAAGTTTTTATATTTTGAAATTTATCAGCTTCATATAGGATTAATATGGAATTATATGTCTAGGGCGTATATTGAGATGACTCTAATGGCGTTAGGAAAATCCAAGAGCAAATGCTCCATACTCATGACTTTCTTAGAAGGTTCATCATTATTCATGCCATCTTCACTTGTGGTAGACAAACCAGGGTATTGATCTTTTTGACTCTCGATAGTTTTGGCAGACCTTTTCAACTGAAGTTTCTGGTTGAACATATCACTGGTTTTTTTTGTCAGAACTTATAACTTTATTGATATTGATGCAGTATACAACATCAACCGTTGCCCTCTATCAATGGAATTCATTGACTGATTGGTGAAATAATCCAAAATATTATATTAGCTAATGAATATTTCAATTGAAAGGGGTATATTTTTGGGAAAGAAAAGTTTCTGTTTTCTACGTCTCCATCTTCATACAAAAAATGTGAGAATCTTCCAAAAAAAGGAAGGAAGCAGTAAATTTCAAAAAAGTAGATCAAGTAAAGAAGTAACTTTCAGACACAATAAATGCTACTGGGAAATTTTGAATTATATCAATGTGACAAGTGATAAGGATGTGCAGAATATCGTACAAATGCGTTGCAGGAAGATGTGGGAGTTTCAAATCGCAAAATTCAGATCAAGGTTGAAAGTCGCAGTATTAATAGCAAAAACATTTCCTTAACGCCGGTTTAATTAAAATAGTTCCTCGAATAGTTCTAAACAAAGATTGATAACTTCATTACGATGATATTGAGAATAATAACTCAATCATCGCGACAAAATAAACTATTTTACAATCGAACATTATCAGCGGCTGTATCAGTTCCATGTCTCCCAACTTATCTTGAGTGCATCGACTATATCGTCTAAACATTCCTTTCGTAGACTTTCTTTGTCAGCGAGAAGAAGATATTACTTCGAATAACCGTATGTGTTTGATGGTGTTATTGGTCTCCATATTTATTAAATTATTCCACATTAGGATGATTGGATTGACTCTCCTGATTTGAATACGGTATTTATATGGTACACGACTGGGAGAAGAACTGAATAGAAATAACTTCGTTAGATGAATTGATATACTGTACAGGGGACGCGGTTAGACTCTTACGTCATATCATTGGGAAATGTAATTTGATAGAAAGTCGTCAATTTCAGCTAATCAGATGTCTTGCTCCCAATTTGGAATGCAATTTATTGAAGGGATTATAATTAAAACTGTACATGAAGGTTTTGAAAAGAGTTTGATTACGTTTAGTGGCGGTTCCATGTAGAGAAGGTGGCATAATAGGGAGATAAAAAGTAACTGCTCAGTTGTTTCATCTCATATGTCACAATGAGGGAACAAGTGGGGCAAAATAAGTATGGTAATTGTTTACTTCTTACATTTACAGGAATATTGGTTCATTATTGGAACCATCAGCAAGAAATGTGGATTGAATTGTTTTTTTTTTCATAAAAATTATACCTACTCATTAGGTCAGAACTTCCAGTAGAAGAAGTTTGGGATGAAGGAGTGAAGTTATTAAAATGTTTCGTATGAATGTTTTAGATATCAATATGCTGTGGAGTTTTTTGAAATATTTTTCAATATACAGGGTACCCACTAGAACAACGGTCGACAACAGGCGGACCGCGAAAAGTCATAGGACCGCCAAATATTATAATGTGTTACATACCAAGTATAAAAATTAATACGTAGATAAGGTATACTATACCTTCATTAATTAAAGTAATATTTTTAAGCCACATAGAAATCAACTAAGTATGTAAGTACTTATTTTATTTCAAGTTGCCCAGTCAACCTGTTTTACAAGTATCTACAACTGATATGGTTTTATTAGTTTCCTATTTACCCTGTGTGTATGTGTGTTTGTGCGCGCTTGCTACTATTTTATTTTGTTGAAACAAGCGCGAGCACGTATCAAACTCGGGGGTGCGGGCGTTTTAATAATATTTTCGTACCTATGCTAATATGGATTCTAAAAAGAGTGAAGTGGACAGTGAAAATAGGAGGTTTCTGACAGAATAGACTGTATAATATAGTTTTACGCTGCCTAATAGGCCTCAAGCGGTTCCAGTGTGCCTTATATGTAACAAAACTGTCGCTATTGTTAAGAGTGGTTATTTGAAGCGACACTACGAAACAACTCATCAGCAATTTCAAAAAAGCTTTTTTCTTGGCAGTAAGGCTCGTAAAGAAAAACTCCATGCATATCTCAGTTCTCACAAAAAAAAGCACAAAATGAGTAGTTCGTTGCATAAGCGAGCAATAAAAATCCACAGATGCAGCACTACGTGTGTGCTGAATGCTTAATAAACAGCAGAAACCATTTTCACATTCAGAGATGGTGAAAAAATGCATGTTATTAGTAGTTACGGCACTTTTTGACAAAAAAAAGATGTCGCTGCAGTTAAAAGTGTTCCATTATCAGCGAGAAGTAATACACGAAAAATGGAAATTTTTGCTGCTGATATCAAAAACAGTCTTCTTGAAAATAGCACTTGATGAATCATGTCACATTGTTGATAATGAACAAATGTCTATTTTCGTAAGATTTCTTGATATTGAGTGTTAGATTTTTAGGGAAGAGTTGCTAGCAATATTGCCGTTGAAAGTTTTCACTCGAGGAGAATATATATTCAAGGTCATTGATGAATTTATTACTGAATCTAACATTAGTTAAGATAAAATGGTGTCCAACTGGCGGGGCCCCAGCAATGATTGGCAAAGAAAAAGGTGTTGTAAAGAGAATCAGGGATAAAAACTAAGGTCTAATATCGTATCAGTGCATAATTCACTAGGCAGCCCTTTGTGGAAAACTTAGTGCTACACTGAAAGAAGTGATGTGAGATCTCGTTCAGCTCTTCAGCGCCGACATTTCAAGGAGTTTCTTTCTGACAGTGTATGGCAGATAAAAGAAGAAGTAACCTCCTTCTTGCAAAACTTAGATACGGAGGGAGCCAGAAAGCACAAACAAGCGTAATATGCTGGTCGTGGCTTTTTCAAAAGATATTTTGAAATATTCAAATGCGCCCAACACAGAATCACAAGGAAATGGAAAATTAATATGTGATCTGATACAAAACGTATCTGCTTTTCGTCGCAAGCTGGATATCTTTAAAAAAGATATCCAGCTTGACAAGAATTTTTTCATATTCAGACGATTCTTTAATATAAAAGGAACTCTGAAGAAGACATTGCAGTGTTTGTAAAATTTCTGGCCAATCGTCGTTTGAAGTTGATGTAACTGCAGAATGGACAGATGTGTCTGCCAAAGGCATCACTTCAAATAGAGATAATTGATTTGCAAATATATAAAACGGTATCCACTGAAGAATTTTGGACCAAACATGTTCCAGAAAAAATGAAAATTGCAAGAAACTAGCTTTAAATTTGGACACTATGTTTGGCTCGACATATGTATGTGAAACATCTTTCTCAAAGATTCATTTTTTTGAAAAACAAATATCGTTCGAGATTAACGGACGCCCGCCTAGAAGACACACTTTGAATTTGCTGTTCTTCTCGAGAACCAAACTATAAAAAACTGGCTCAAGACCGTCGGTGTAATTCCTTACATTGATTTTAGGTCTTGTGATTTATAATTCAGAATTTGATTTGAAACCAAAATAATACATAGGTAGCAGGTGGCACTTTATACTTATGGAAGCCCGCTGAGTCTACGTTCTGAGATCCGAGAAATCCGACTACTCTCCCGTTTCTTTTTGGAAATTGACTACAACACTAGTGAATAGAGTTCATAATCTTTGTATATATGATCCCCGATTTCTTTGTGAAATGTTCTCGAAAACAAAGTTTTATTTTGTACCATCTGACGTGCCTTTTTACTTTTTGAACCCTGGACATATTTGCTCCAACTGAGCTACCTGAATAAAGAAAAGCAACGTGAAGAGAAACCACGTTACAAGTACCTATATGAAGAATGTGTTCAAGCATTACTTGGATCACTTCTAAAATAGAAAACCATTCCAAAAGTTTTCAACAGCGGATTGTAATTCTTTTGCTTATGGGTGTACTTTTTCGAAGTACTAGTATTTTGGTTCAGAAAAGATGCAGAAATAGATGAATTATTCGTAATCAAGCCAGGTACTTACCTAAGTTCATAAGTAAATTATATAAGATGAGATGCACTCTATTTTGTTTTCATTTATTAATGACACATACATTTTGTACAAAAATTTATTCTGGATAATTCTTAAATTTTTAATGCCACATTTTATTATCATACCACTATGAGCAAAACTTACCTGAGCCACAATTCGATATTCAGGTTCAAAGTGTGTGCAGGGACCACACCAGGGAGCATAAAAATCTACGAGCCAAGGTATGATGAATTTTTTAGTAAGAATATTTGCCTTGAAATCCTTGGCAGTGAACTCTTCTACCGGTGAGGGTATGAAACTCAATACCCATCTCTTGAGAGAAACGGCATCTCGGTTCCCATTGTATATTCTGGAAACAAAAAAACATTGAATTGATACTGCATGCTCCTTGATAAAAAACACAACTCACGCAACACTATTCATTCCTTTGCTGCCCAATGGATACAACCTAATCGTAGGGTAACTTCTGATATTCTGGGAATCACACAATTCCATACTTGCCACACAATCCACCTGAGCTACTTTTACTTCAGATAACTGAGAAACCTAGACAATTTGAATTAAATTTGGGAATGACACATTTGTTCTGAATCACTTACTTGTTTCGCAAGTGTCCTCCACTGTTCAGCAAGTTTCTGACAAGGACCACACCAAGGAGCGAAAAAATCAACAATCCACAGTTCATTTTTGGGTTTCCTCATCAACCGTATGAAAGATCCTTCGTCCAATGATATGACTGCAATAAAATGAATTCAAAATGGATCATTAGTGAATTCAACAGTGCTGAATTTTATAGAAAAAAAAAATGCAATTCAGAATATGTGAGATTATGATCAACCGCTATACTTTGCAGTTGACGG
>WOGO01006856.1:0-11507 GCA_015342085.1 Leptinotarsa defecta | reverse complement strand
ATTAATATACGGGGTGTTCCATTTAAAAAAATAAAGTTGCTAGGACTTTTTGATGGAAGTGGCAACGCCGCAATGCTGAAAATATTTTAGATCGATAAAACAGGTAAGGAAATGTGAGAGATGAAATTTTCAGAAAAATCCTGCTATGCGTTTTCCAGAAACGTCTAACCTACCATCGACCATGAGTCACGCTGTATATAATGATCACCTGTTCTCGAGTTTATAAACAAACACGCTTCTTGAAAAATCAAAGGTTGATGATTATTCAAAAAGGTTCCATGATCGATTTTGTTACGGAGCCGTTGAATAGGATATACTTGTCATATCATTAACATAAATGTTATCATCTTCTGATGTTGCTAATTTGGTCAGCGAGACACATTTAGAGACAGTGTTTATATTAGATTCAAATGATAATATTCTTTTTTTTAGAGATACACAGCTTTTCAGCAAACTCACGACTATCCCGAATTTTTTTGGTGTTCAAATTAAAATTGAAATTGGATGAATAAATCAGGATTAGAGGATGAGAGATTTATTATCTGATTATATCAATTGAATTTCGAGAACATGTATCAATTTTTTCGATTCTGTTCTGCTACGATATATCAATATTTGGACATACCCTAAACATGATTTTGAAGAGCTGCATTTATCAAAATGTGCAATTACCTGAATTGTATCTATGAGACACAGTGGCAGTACTTCATCGATGCATCCCATATCCTTGGAAAACCTATTCAAAATCCTTCCCGAAGGATTGGTATTGAAGAAAAACATAGTTGCGTTGCACACCTTAGCAAACATGTTGTTGTGCAATCTGATAGAGGCTTTCATGCACATTCTGAAAAAAGAAATCGATCTACAAATCGTGAGGACAATGACCAGAAAAATGATCGCAGAGTAGATGTAAATACAGTTGTAAGTAGTGTAGAAGCCCTCAACGGCTTTGCTATCCAATGGATTGTTGTGAATTATATCGAACTGTCCTTCCATCACCACATCGTCCAGATACGACTCAAAAAAGGTGTTATTCTTGTACTCCTTTTGAAAGACGTTCTGTTCCAAGTTGACCCTGAAAGAGTTTATCATCATGAACTGGATATAGCTGCTCTAATCACTATAATAGAAACAAACAAAAAATACAAAACTGCTTCGAACTTGAATTTACTAAAGAACTAGAACAGAATGCGTTTTGGAAGATGATCGATGTTGGATGGTTGATGATCGCAAGTCAGCCTATTCCGCAGTATTTCACAGTATTAGAAAATGTTTGACCAAAATTCAAAAATATTCCCTTCATTTATGATGATAAAAAAATATTGATGATCATTAAATAGACTTCTTTCAATATGCTTCTTTGAACAAATGTTGATAGTCCCAAGAAAGCGTGAGATGAATCCGTCCGTTTTTCAGCGACAACTGAGCGTCTATTGAGATTTGTTCGTCTTTCAATATTGAGGATGAAACAAGGGCCCAAAACATGAAGCGAGGTCTCATCAGTGGTGCTCTGGAAACTCTGGAAACCTGATTCGGTCCGCAGCGGGGCAGGTACAAAGTGAATGCTCTGCTGTTTCATCATTTTCCAAACAGAGGGGACATACACTGTCGCCACTGTTTGATTTAGAGCTTCGGAGAGTATATGGACTTGGAGTGAGCCAGAAGTCCTTAAGTCTTCATGGCATCCAGATGTTCATTGTTTGTTTGGCAAAGCTTAAAGCGATGCCAATGACAGGTTCTGGTCCGATGAAGCTGCTTACAGCACCCCCTTTTGCACGGAAGTCAGCAGTCAGCAGGCCAGTATGGCCAGGAAGCCAGACCAGAGATAATTTGTTGAGAATTGGCAATTTGCTACCAATTCAGACGCTGCCCAGTAGGAGCCGCCAAGAACTTACAACGCCACTCGACTTGCCAAGAAAATGTTTATTAACTTGTGTATGACTTTGGATTTTCTACCAGTCGTCCAAATATGGGAATGTTGCTGCGGTCAATAAATATCTGACAATCTCAATCTCTACAGTAGACATTGTGATTCAGAAGGTAGCTCTCATGTACGAATCTGCTGCTGCACATTCAAGCCTGAATGGCTAAATATTACCTGAAAGGACCAAGAGAGGTATTTTGTAGCGCGTCTCTCTGGAATGCATCTTAGAAGACTTCCCAAGCACATTTGTTCCGCTTGTCAACCTGACGAAGATAGTCATCGACCAGCTTGTCTAAATCAAGGAAAATGTACTATGATCTGCCAACCTTGGTGAAGATTATTCTTCACAAGGAATGTCTGACCCTATTAACAAAGTGCATGCTCTGCTGAATGAAGTGATCGGCTTCGTTGAAAAGGTGGATCTATTTGGTCCAGCTAGAACAGGCCTGAGCCACCTACCTCTATTCTAGCTCTAGCACCAGGTTCAAATTCCGACCAGGTGTTTTTGAGAAGCATGTTCTTGGCATACTAGCGACATCCGCTCTTCACAGCTTGCGACTTCAACTTTGAAATTTGAAAATTGACAAAATACGATTTTTGTGAACTTTCTTAGAAACGAATGGTGGCTGTCAGTGTCTTTGAGTAAACAAGTCGGAGGCAACGAGTCCCTATCTGCCGTTTTTTTGTTTCTACTACAGCGATTATGGAGCTCTAATTTAGCAGTTTTACCAGTATTTAACGAAATAGTCCGATCCACTTGACACAATCTGGGTGAGGACGATTAGGAGGAGAACGAAGATGAAAGAACAGTAACCACCTCCAGCCTTGAAGTAGGCCGCATACACTCTACAGGAGAAGTCTCCGGTGTTCCTGAACTCCTTGAGCTCAATCGGCTCGTCTTGCTCCTTCAGACACGTCTCCTCCGAGGCCTGCTCATCGATGGTATCATCAATTTCTTCGTCGTCGATGTGGTGCTTGAATAGCTTGGCAAACTCCATCGAGGATTTCCGAATTTCCTCGTAGGTGCCGAACGTAGCGAACGACCCGTTCTCCATAACATAGATCTTGCTGACGTTCTTCAGGTATTGCAGCTGGTGCGTCACGAGGATGGTGCATTTAGACTTGAGGTAGCCGCAGATGCAATCTTCGAACAACTGCTTTCCCACTTTAGTATCGACCGCTGAAAGTGGATCATCCAGTATGTAAATATCAGCAGACTTATACACGGCCCTGGCCAAGTTAACTCTAGCCCTTTGACCCCCGCTCAGGGTGATCCCTCGGTCTCCCACTATGCTTCTGTCGCCGTAGGGTAGGATAGAGAAATCTCTCTCCAAGGCGCAGACCTTGATCACCTTCTCGTATTTTCTCAGGTCCCACTCCTCGCCGAAGAGAATGTTCTGCTTGATCGAACCTGCGAAGAGCCAAGGTTCTTGGGAAGCGTAGGATATTTTGCCAACAACATCTTTCTTGCCTTTGGTTAGTGGTAGCTCTTTCATAATGGTATGAAGTAGGGAGGACTTGCCAGAACCTGAGGAAATGAGGAAGAGTTTTGTGTTAACTCTGCGTAGGTATATGTTTTCATTATCTTTCATCTTTATATAATGATAATAATAGTTAAATTCCCAACAAACATACAATGTTTTTACTAGGAATGAAAGAACAATATACAAAAGAAGGGAACAAAATTCAAGTAGTTCGCTTTGATGAAAATCTTTCAAAAATTAGAAATATTGAGAATGATATAATTGAAACCACTACAATAAATCTTTCTACAAGCTTATGCATCACTCTTCATTGTGAGTTTGCTATTTTCATTTTATTTATTGTGAAAGAAAGGTTTTGGCTTTCTACTTCTCCATCTTTATAGAAAAAAGTGAGAATCTTCCAAAGAAAGAAAGGAAGCAATCAATTTCAAGAAAGTTAACCATATACAACGATGTGTAGACCATGCAAAGAAGTAACGTTCATACACAAAGTGTCTACGATTAGTTGATGCACCATACCTACTGCGCCAACAACCGCCACCAATTGCTTCGGCCCCACGTTGAAATTTATATCCTTTATGGTGTTATCATCGTTGCTCGACCACTTGGCACAAACGTCTTGTAGATAAACCCCCACCGTTTTCTTGCAGGATCCATGGATCAGCGGCGTAGAGGTGTAGATTTTCTTGGCGGACTTGGAGGATATCTTGAAGTCCTTCGGGTGGACTTCTTCGAAAAGAAGAAACTGTTCGATCCTGTTCAATGTTACCAGAGCTTCTGCCATCTGGCTGACTCCTTGCGGAAAATCTGTGCTTATCGAAGACTTGAGGATGTTGTAGAATGAGGAGATGACGTATACGAATTTGGCGTTTACTCTGTGGCTGGTGAAGGTGTAGGACACGATGCACAAGAAGACTGATAGTCTGGTGATGAATTTGTTGAAGGACATGTGGAAGGCTTTTATGTAGGCTGCCAGTTGCATCTGGTCAATTTCTGCCCTGAATGGATGGAAGCAAAAGGTTTATTAAGAATTCAAACAAATTTACAAAATGATTAACAGAAATGATTCTCATGTGCCACAACTGTTTAAAAGCTCTTCATAAAATTCCATATTCAATAACTTACCTGTTTCTATTCAAGAGGCAACCTGTCTCTATACCTTTAAAACAAGTTGAAAGCGTCAAATGTGATTAACTCAAGTTTTAAATCCTCTGGGTTTTCTATGTTGTGTTGTATTTCATTTACTCTGACAAACAGTAGATAAGTGAATTTAATTAGCTTCTTTTGTGCTAAATAAAGGTTCAATGTGATCAACACATAACTAATCAGTTTAAGAGCTTGAGAAATTATCAATGAATCACCAGAAATACAGAAGGGCAATGAAATTTGAATCCATGTCTTTTTGGAGAGTCGAAGATTCACCAAGATTCTGTTATATTTTATAATATGTATATATTTCAGTCAACTTACTTCCTAACTTCTTCTACTAATTTGGAAAATGGCCTTTCCCATGTGTACATCTTGATAACTTGGATGCCACTAATGATCTCGCTCATCAACCTCACTCGTTCGTCTGTTTTCATAGCGGTTTTTTGTCGAAATATCGTTGTTAATTTTCCTAATAGCACTGAAATAAATAACATTCAAAATTAAGGCGTCATTTTGAATTTTGTTTACTACTCAATCAAGCCAAGTACCTCTATCATTGCCTCCAGGGGTGCTACACAAAGGCTAATGTAATCAACCATTGTTACAACGGAAGGTGTTTTTGATCCATCTGTGAACCAACAACTATCTGCTCTCAATATTTCCTTCTCCCGGAGGATCCAGTCCTCCCTACTCAGTAATTGTACTTTATAAGGCAGTTGGAAGCATAAAGTGAGAGGTCATTTCCAGAATGCTGTGACTTCCAATGTCAACCAACAGTCTGTTGCACTCTGCTTTTAATTGATTTGTGCAATTGGCAATGTGCACAAGTCTATGTGCAGTCCATCTAACCTCTCTCTTCAGAAAAATGTGGAGAAGAGGTAGATCTAGAAGGATCTGCATGACTGCTGACGGTGTGTTACTGATGGCACCACTAATAGCCAGATAAGCCTGTATCTGTAAGCCAGAGAGCTCCGCTTGGGTCGTTTTCTGTAAAGCCTCTGACCACCAAGCAACTGCACCGTAAGTGATCATTGGTCTGACAATCACCACATAAATCCAATGGATTTGTTTGGGACCTAAACCCCAAGTTTTACCACAAATCCTTCGACATGTCCATAGAGACAGTCTGGTTTTGTATAAAACTTTTTCCAGGTGAGCGTTCCAGATGAGTCTTTTATCAAGGACAATGCCAAAATATTTCACCTCCGTTCCAAATGGAATGACCCCACCATTCAGGGAAATTGGCGTTAGATCTTCCAGTTTTTTTTCTCTTGGTGAAGGGGATTAACACAGTTTTGCTGGGGTTGACAGACATCTGCTCCCTCAGGCACCAACTGTGAACAAAGTCCAACGTGCCTTGGAGGATATTACAAGTTAACCTTCCCAATGTGGACCTTGCCAGGATGACACGGTCGTCTGCATAAGCTTGCAGATCGAATTTTCTTCTGTCAAGGGCATCAAGCAGATTATCCATCCTTGAACCTGATGGCTTCGCTTTGAAGAGTTGTAGTTGCAGGTCTGTTTACTAGCATGGCATAGATCTAGCCAGTTATGGTTGATTCTATACCCTTCCTATAGATTTAGGTAGTACATTGTCAAATGTTCCTTCAATATCAAGAAATACAGCAACCGCAATTTCCTTGTTTGGGAGATTTTCTCGACGAGGTTGTTTAATGCTAAATCTGTCGATTTGCCGGTTTGATAAGCATACTGGGGGTTATTTAGGGGGGATGCAAATAATGCTACCGTCCTGATATGTCCGTCCAGTATCCTCTCAAGTGCTTTCAGCAGGAAGGATGTAAGGCTGATTGGTCGTACCGATTTAGGGTGTGGGTTTCTCCGACCCACTTTAGATATATATATACCAACCTTGTTACCAACCAACTGGGTGGTATGTAGTTCCACGCCAGACTAACTCTATACAATTTTGTGAGAATAGGTAATATTATTTCCAGTCCGTTTTGAAGAAGAGCTGGAAATATACCATCCTCTCCGAGAGGTTTGAAGTAAACTTACTTTGCAAAGGAATGAAAACGAGAAACACCGAAAACCCCGTCAGTCCATTGAGACCAGTTTCGTGGAAAAGCATGAACATTATCACCAGCGCCTCAATCGGGGCAGCCCACAGGAAATGGAAGTTTTTGAACCAAGTGTCGAACCGATTGACATCGTTCGACAAAAGATTGATCATCTGCCCGATGGTGGTTTTCCCAAGAGCTTTCTTGCTCAGCTTCAGCGTTTTCCTGTAAATGAGGGAACAGCAGGCGATCCTCATCTTCATTCCCAGATGCTGGACGTCCAGGTAGAATGTGTGGCAGATCAAGACGTACATGAGGGAGGTGAAGACGATCAGTGAGGCGTACAAATAGGCTTCGTTTGGGGATACGGTCTTTTGATTTGGCTCGTAGAAAGTCATGAGTTTTCCTACAAATATCGGTTGGGATAATCTGAAAACAAGAATGTGAAGTCATACTTGATTAGCAGAATTTGGAAAATCTATAATATGAATCTATTGGAAACACTTTAGCGTCAGGGTCACTATTTTAATATGTTTTTTAATATGTTTTTGATATGTTTTTATATCCATCCTTATCTAACAAGGTTAGGTAAGGATGGAAACCAGCAGCATCAAGATATGGCTGGAAGCGGAGCTTCATACATGAGAACAATACTCCAAAGAAGGTCTGATCTAGGCTTTATAAAGCAACAAAGGTTGCTGTGGTGTGTACAGTTTTTTGGTTCGGAACAGTGTTCCAAGATTTTGAGAAGCAGTCTTTGCAATTCCAGCGACATGATTGTGCCAAGATATATTGATGTCCATTTCAATACCCAACAAACTTTGGAGAAAACCGATGCCTGGGTTTTTGTGGCATTGAGTTGAACCTGGTTACCTGGAACCTGGATCCAAATGTAATGAAGAGATAAGTGTGCTGTCGCCAGCACACTTATCTCTTGTTGTTAGATACATCAGTTCGAATAGTTAGTGAAACAAAACACTAAAGGAACACTTATATTTCATTTATTGTGGTGATCTGCATGCCATCAAGGCTGCTTTTAGAAAAATACTCACTTCAGAACAAATTCCAGAACAAACGTCCAGAAAGCGTGCCACAATATCCGTCTTCGGAACATTTTCCATAACGCTCGTGCTAAAGAAGGATTCGACTTGTTCAGTTTTTCCTCCTTCCATATTTCTTCTAGTTGATCGCCTAAAATGTGGGATTCGTGCTCCTCGAAGGGTTGGTAAAGATCGTCTTCATCCAGGTCTTTATTCCATCCCTTGTATAATATTCTCAAACCCCAACTGAAAATTACACCAGGTGTTTTTTCTGCTTAGGAGTACTATATAAGATGGTCAAACAGAAACAGAGCAGAGTAGTTTGGAACTACGTTAACATAAAAACACAAACAGGAAATTGTCAATATGTATAATAATAATATCATTAATGATGATTATATCAATAATATAATACTGTCAAAAAATTGAATACAAAAATGTCCCAAACACGTTGAGTTTAAGAAGTTTTGAAGCTTTTTCCTATCCATCTATTTAATGGAGATAGGGTTAGACAGTTCGAAGAGAGGCGTTCGATTTCCGATTGTTTATGAAAATCCATTCACTTGATTAGAAGACACGGAATTGTGAAACGCCAACAATTCGAATAAGAAGTGAAATTGAGTGGCCTCTTCGGTCACCTGATTTATGGCTACACAACACTCACTCATTCATCTCTGTTTTTCAGTACTGGTAAAGCCTAGGATGCTAAAGTTTGGTATATTAAGTGCTTCTTAGGTGTTAGAATAGAAATATATTTAAACTGAACAACAAAGAGAATCGTTTCCACTTACATGATGCACAGTTTTTTGAAAGTTCCTTACACATAGTTTTCATTGAGTACCATTGATACAGTTAAAATATGGTTGCATATTCAATTCTTGTTATTGGCTGGAATATGATATAAATAAAGGCCAGACATTGTGTTTTCTGAACTTTTTTGTTTCCACGACTTTTTCTATAGTATCAGAATATAAAAAGGTCTTTGGATTCCAAATGACACAACCATATTCCAGCTTAGAACGACCAAAGGAGTTAAAGAGTGACAAAGAAGTATCGTGATTGAATTCACGGCTATATATTTTAAGACAAAGCTCATTTTTCTATAACATTCAGATAGGTACTAAGTATTCAATGTGCCGAGAGAAACTGAATACACCCCTGAAAATGATCCCGAAATCTTTCATCTCATTGATTATCTGTAAATTGGTGTGATTAATGAAATAGTCCGTGATAGTGGGAGACTTTTTACGTATGAACCTCATTATTTTGCATTTAGCTTCGTTGAGAGATAGGTCAGATACTGAAAAGTAATTAGGTAGATTACTGAGATCATCTTGAAGCATATCAGAATTTTTTTCGCTTTCAATTCTTCTAAAAAGCTTGGGAGAAACGTCATTAATAGATAACACGAAAAGGAGAGGTCCCAAAATCGAGCCCTGCGGAAATCCCGAAGAAGAGGCGAATTCGAACAAAGGTACGTTGTTAAACTGTACGAATTGTGTTCCGTTGGAGAGATAGCAGTAATAGAAATCAAGTGTGTTGTTTGTGACACCGAATGCTTTTATTTTCACAATGAAAACTTCGTGGTTAACTCCGTCGAATGTCTTAAGTCAATGTGTATAACGTCTATTTGATAGAAAAGTTGCCTTTTCATCACTGCTTCAACATACCGGTATATTTCCGAAGGCTGACATTTCGTTTGAAGGTTCAAATTTCCGATTAATTTATATTCAGTATCAACATTGCAGCCGTGCAGAGCCGGGCCGAGTCGCTAGTATAGAATTATATGCATAGGTGATAAATTTCTGTACGATTTTTGTGAAATTAGTTTTCTGAATCAAAACGAGTCATTCATTCAAGGGTTCGAAGTATCATAGTTCAAGGCCATTTATTCTTGTACGGTTCTTCTTGTTCCTCTTCTTTAATATTTTTCCACAGTAGAAATTTTTGAATATAATTGAGACGGAAAACATGAATTTGTTTTCCACAACTTCATTTTAACAATTTGCAAATCAACTGCTAAAACGGAATGGCAATCTCTGTAAATATAAAAAGTATAAAATTTGAAAAATATAATTGTTGTTATTGTCTGGTTTCCTCAAATGTGAAGGTGAAATTATTTATATAAACATGGATGTTTAATGTTGTGCAAGTTTAAAAACATCATTTGTATTCAAATTTGTCTCGTTGTTTTTTTTCAATGGCACTATTAACCAGCCCCTGCTTTCTGCATAATATTATCGATTTGAAGTATTGAAAGTGGAGACGTTTAAATCTCCCTTCACGAAGAGATATCGATGACAGACGAGGCTCCCAAAGGCGGTCAGTTGCTGAACCAAGCTTTGACATCGACCGCCGAAAGAGATTTGTTCTCTATCATTCACTGCAGCTCTCACTGCGAATTAACTAGATAAAACTAATGCACAGAACGCTTGACTTTACTGGTCATGCCGTGGGTAAATTTTTTGATAGTTGCGTTGGTAGGTAGAGAGGTATCAAGAGACATTTGGGAAATTACTGATAACTTTATTGATAATTGGAGAATTATAAATATATATTTGGTCATTCAGAATAGTGTTGTTTTTATTAGCAAGATGTTTTTTTTTATTTCTATAGATTCCAAAATATTTAATTTCGGACTTTTTGGTTGAATGTGTAGCATTTTCGAACTGCGTGTGAAACTGTAAATAATTTCTATGATTGGCGTAGTTGTTCATCCAATCTGCAACTCCTCGAATGCTCCTTGAATCTCTGGTTGAAACTACGGCCAGTCTGGCCTATATACAGAGCTATTCAAATTCGTTTCTGTACCTGGGGATCTCGTAAACGATAAGAGATAGAGTGTTGGTTAAATTGTGGCAAAGTTGTATATTTTAGAGACCTATTTAATGATGTGAAGAAATCGAATATAGCTCTTTTGGTTCTGGAGATATACAGGAAAAACAAAAAAAAACAAAAAAATGTTATTATTGCTACCATTTTTTTTCTGCTCATCAAAACACATATAATATATTTTTGGTGTAGATATGTTTCAGATAATCATAACATTGTAGAAAACGCTCAGAGCAATGGAAAAAATATGAATAGGTATCTAAAAATGAAAAAAAAAACTATCGAAAAACTCTACGCTACATAGGGAGACGTGAAAGTTGCTATTGTGTTTTTATTCAACTCTGTCAACCAATTTCCAGGGCCGTAATTTGAAAGGGAATAATTCACACAATTATAATCAAATATTACCGAAAAATCCCGAAATATAAAATTTGATTTAATTTCTCAGTATGAAGTGAACGTCTACGATCCGAAAACTACAACGAAAAATACTGGTTCGTATTTAAAAATTCAAAGATGGGGTGGCCCAAGTCAGGTGACGCCCTGTATAAAAGATTCATGGATATATTCTGAGAGCCCACATCAAGTTCCAGTAACAAAATGTGTTCAGATTTTCAATATGTCTGCGAATAAAGAAGATATAGGCAAAAAAATAATTTGGGATTTTTTGTTTTTCCTGTATATCTTCAGAACCAAAAGAGCTATATTCGATTTCTTTACGTCATTGAAAAGATATCTAAAATACGTAACTTTGCCATACTTTAACCGACACTGTATCTCTTATCGCTTACGAGATCCCCATATAGAGAAACGAATTTGAATAGCCCTGTATACAGGGTGTTCCTTAAACACATGCTAATATTTAAGGAGGTAATTCTTAGATCCATTTTAAGAAAAAAACTTCCTATGGACGTATGTCCTAAACGCCTTAACTTTTGAGATACAGGGTGGCAAAGTTTTCAGAAATAATCAGTTTTTTAATAATAACTGAGATAATTTTGTAGACATCTTTGGCATATTTGGTACATATGTTCCATGCCTCAAGGCGCATTTTCTGATG
>WOGO01006855.1:0-11508 GCA_015342085.1 Leptinotarsa defecta | reverse complement strand
ATTCCACAGGAAACAACACATAAGCACGGAGTCAACAACAGAAGCCAGAAGCCAACCGCACATTTGTGGTTCCACTTAGAAGACCTAGAATTCCCAGGCTACATATAACATGACCACGTAGGCAGCTATAGCTAACTGCGTGAAATCCGGGTCCAGGATCCAAATAAACCCGGAAAATTGCCTTGACTCATATACAGATCATCTTTCTTTCCAGTTTTTGTACAGCCGTTCTCTTTGTGTTATGGCGCAAACGTTCACAGCTAACATGATTACCTATTTTCATCAGGAAATTTTATTATCAAGAGTGTTGATAGAAATATACTTTGATATGTTGTATGTCATGAGACGTTCTGGAGAGTTGTGTTCCTGATAGATAAAGAGCAAAACCAAATGCTAATTAATTTTCTTCATAATTGAAAATAAGGGCATAGTCTTTATCGAGTGTTTATTTGCCGCCAGGAATGTTGATTATCTCAAACTGAAGCCAGTCAACCGTTTTCATTTGTTGTTGTTTAATTTCACTTTCATTAGATGTTGCGAAAATTCTGTGTTACAAAAGACTTACTGTGTTTTTCCATATTATTTCATGACATCCATTCCCTTGTTACTACAGGCCATTTGGTAGATGTCTATATTCTTTCGGACATAATTTGTCTAGGTCATAAGAACGATAACAAGTAAACAGGCCTTATAAAAACGCTATACAAATTTTTCGGAGTCAGTTGATGAGTTTTTTCGTGAGTACTGTGAGGTGCAGTACTATCCTGATTATTTTCGTGTTTTGTATATAAGTTCATTAGGATTATCTTCAAAATAATTTTCTAATATACCGGGTGATTTATTGGTGTGTGGTGTGTAAAAATACCTTTTCAGGCGGTAGCCAGGCGGTTCGACGTGGGTTGGTCGGTGGTTCAAATCCCAGTCTGAACGATCGATTTTCATTTGCTATGGCCAACCCGTGTTAGGAATCACGTTAAAAGGTAAGACCTCGTTAATCCTCAGCTCGCACACGTTTCGACTTCTGAGGGTGCGACAGCTGGTTAACGGGAAAACGGATTTCAAACAGTTATTTTCTAACAGATTATAGAACATAACAGATGTACCGGTACTTCAACCAGCCAATCAGAGCGCACCAAGCTGTCAATTGGGTCAGGCCAGGCGGGTTGTTTAGAGTTTGATGTAATCGAAATGTTGTATGACATAAGGGGGAGGCTACGCGTTTTAAGTATGATGTAAGCGTAGTAAGTATGATGATGTACATTATAAATCCGTTGAGTTACACTTTTCCCACACTAGCATGAAAATAATTCCTCTCGACACGCTGTTCATCATCCAAGTAGCCTTCATTAGGAGTTTACTAAAACTTAACAGGAAAAAATTTGGGAAACGTATCCTAATACATTCATTTCACACCAGAGGTTCCAATTCTACCTATCGAGTATACTATAATTTTCTTTAATAATAATCTGAATAGAGTACATGATAAGACAGTACAAATACCGTCTATCTCTAAACATCAATAATTATTACAGTTTTTTTGTCATATGTAACACTCCTATGAATTCAGTGTGAATTGATCTCACATGCCTTTCCATGAAGGTGCAGATTTCTTCGAAAGAATAATAAAAACAACCGACATCAAAGCAAAATATAAAACCATCTGCCCACCATATCTTCAAATTTGAATCATACGTGATAAATATATGAAAGAGGGCAAATATTTTGTTTTGTCCGATTTGGATCTCTCAAAGAAAAGAATAGTGATTGGAGCATTTTTGTCAATTATGCATAATAGTATTTTCTGAAATAATTCCCGTTACAATAAGTCACATATCGAAACCTAATAACTAATTCAGCGAATTGAAAAGGGGTATATTTTTGGGTGAGATTAGTTCTTGGGAAAGAAAAGTTTTGGTTGATATTTTTTGAACAAAAAAGGTGGCGAACTTCCAAAGAAAAAAAAGCAATCAATTCTACATAAAAGTGTAGATCAGGTATAGAAAATACAAATTTTTTATTTTGAAATTATTACTTTCTTCCTTCCTTTGGTAGTGTCCCACATTTTTTTTTCCAAAAAAGTAGAAAGGCAAAACATTTCTTTCTCAATTATTCAGTAACTCTGTAATTTTATCTAATAGCAACAATTGAAACATTAAAAAAGCTAATAGAGGAAAACTTTCGACTATTTTTATGTAAACATCATCATCTACATACATACATTATTTTATTCGAAATTTCATGTTTATTGCACTTTTTCATTTTGGATATCGATAGAACTACTATGAAATAAAATTAAACCAACTGCAGATTTTAGTGATCGAAAGTGGGTGAATGAAGGGAAAATATTTGTGATTTCTAAAAATTTCAACTAATATGGATTGAAAAATATCAATTTTGTATATTATATTTCTCATTATGGTTTTTATTGGTAACCTTATTGTGAAAAATGATAAATGAAACTTTCTATGTTTTTTCCACTTGTAAAAAAAGTGGTACCAGGTAGTAACGGCTACATCCATTAATCTTATTCAGGTTGGCAGGTCCTGGTCTTTTGATAGCTTTTTCTATATGATCAACAGGAACATTGGTTTTCAGGTTTCTTCACAAAAATGTGGTATTTTTCTTAAAGGGGTAGAATTATTGGAAAAAGGATTCTGGCCAAGTTGTGAGTGGTTGATTCTCTAGAGCAGGCGATCGGTTCAAGTGAATATTGGAAAGCCCCTATAGGTGAGGGGGCTTGCTGTGGTACGGTGCCAGCGATGATTTTTTGTATTCTGAAATAACATTTGATGTTTCTTCAAGATTTGATATACGTTCCTTTCTATCGATGTAATGGGATCTCGTGCAATTTCGTGCTTCTTCTGAAGAACGTCTTTGATCTTATCATCGTTCAGATCGGTATTATAACAGTTGCATTTCTTTAAAATTTTGGTGGTATTTGTTCCATAAAGGTTATTCAGAGCATTTCGTTCACAATGGCTGATATAAGATGTTGGGAGTGGTTCTCGATCCAGCTGTTCTCTGATTTTCCACCTTAATACTTTCGCTTCAATATGAATCAGATTTTGAATTCATTATCCATTGTTTGTTTTCACGTCGTTTTATATCATTTCAGTTTTTCAACTAACTGGTTCGAATATTCCGGTATTGGTATTTTTGGTATTTTTATTACTTCATTAATTTTTCCTTTTTATTATCTCATCTTTCAACAATTTCAAGGAATCACAAAGTTGACAAAAATAAGTCGTAGGAAATTGTCTTCTCTACAATAGGGAATTGTGTATCTGTATCTCTAGAGTAAGGATGGTGAGTATATACCCACAGCACTTAAGCCACATGCGACCCATTGCACATCCTCCCGAGGAGTCCATCGTGTCCTTTCCAGGAAGGTGGATAAGTCACTGGGAGACATATCCTTCACATTGCCAGGTGTAGGCCAAGACTCACCGAACACACACTCTCTTTGTCAACTTTGAGGTGTCTGACGGTGGCCTCCGCGAAGTTTTTGGAAGGTGCAGCGACATGACTGTCGTTGCGCGGCTTCTTCAACCTTCTTGGTGTTCCCTCCGTGGAGGTGCACAAGTGAGGGAGCTTTCCTGCAGGGTCAGCCGTTTCCTTGCCTTTATTCAAGGTGGAGTTCTTGGCGCCCGCCGCAGAAAGTGCCCTTGCTGTTGTAGGTGGAGTGGGGGAAGAGGAGGGTGCACTTATGGTTGCTGCCACTCCTGCCTCCTTCGCTCTCTTTCTCCCTTTGGCCTCGGCACCGCAAATGCGCTTGTGCCTTGGCCTTTGTATTACATCATGAGGTGATCTGCTATGTCCAGCCTCATTCCAAGGGGTAGATTAGGGTGGACATTTCTCTTCATCCCCAGCCACCGTCTTAGATTTAGGTGAGCACTTCTGTCCAGCCTCGGGATTGGGTAGGCTGGTCCACGGTTCCATGTTTTGTAAAAACTTTTGGGGAGTTTTAGTTCACCTCACCGTACTTATTTCTGCCACTGACCAGGAGTCCGGCGACCCCGTCGGTAAGGCCAAATTGGCTTCCCGAACAGGGCCTCTAGTCCCTTGGCTGTTCCCCTATCCACCACCTGGGGACGCGCCCGATAGGTAGCCCGACCCACGGAAGGGAGTGGTGTATTTCAACCACTTTCTAATTATCCTGAATAACATATCAATAATGCAAAACTTGTGAACCTTTTGTCAGTGAACCCTTTCTTTTGGAGTGTATTCATTTATTTGACTTTGTCTAACTTTTGAGTGTCGCGTGTCATGTGAGAATGAAGGTATTTTTATTCAAAGAAATATTATTGACTGAAATTCGTTGATTCTAAGAACATCAAAAATAAATCTGTTTGAACATACGCTTCAACTTGGTGAATGCAACTAAACCAATACTCACTTCTTCGGAGTTGTAATTATTCAACGGAATTTTGCGGCTTTTGTAGAGGAGCAACTAATTCCTAGAAATGGAAGTTTTCCTGAATCGCTTTATTCTGCACGTGCTTGAATCGAATTATCGAAATAATTGGTACGGTCCTATGAGGTTACAATAATTTGTCGAACGGGAGATAATAATTATAATAATAATGTGTTTGTTCATAACTTGATTACAGTAAATAATAATAATGAAAGATTGCGTAACATGATTTGTAACATGTTTCGTAATGAATAAACAGCTGACCCTCTAAGTCATTGTCAGAGCTTAAGACAATTATTGTTGAGCAGTTGTTACTCACACTGTTTTTGAAACATGAAGTTCTTTCTCCATACAAATACACTCACATGCATACATTTCTGTGTACAAAGTCACACTGAGGAGATAATTTATTGATACTGTACCTACAATAGTTTGTGAACAATATTCAGGGGAAAACTACAATAGTTGCAAGATTACATTAAAAATGGATGTTGCAGTTATACTCAAATACTTAGAAAGTGAGGGATGAATAAAACGATGTCAGGCGAGTCTATTTAGAAGAGAGATGAAAGATTTACCTTTCCTCTTTGATGAAATTATTTTTTGGGCATTTCGAATCTTGTGAGTTGCAAAATAAGTTAACCTACACTGAGATACTGTTTTTGGGGAGCTCATCGTTTTGAGACGTTCGTTAGGTTCGACTCTCGTTTAATATTGGTGTTCTACGATAGTTAAGATTCTTTCGATTTGTGTATTATTGAACGACAACTTTGAGAAAGTATAGTTGCCTGATTCTTCGAATAACAACTTCGTAGAGTACCTACTTAGCAGGTTTATTGAAGAGCATTTTGAACATTTTCCTCTGTAGGATAAAAAGTTTTTTCATGTGTGACACTGCTGCCCATATGTTCGACGAGACTCTATAAGTGTATCATAACTTTCATATGTGAAGTATCTAATATATTCAAAGATACTCGAATCTATAAAGTGTGCTTCTTAATAATAATAATAATAATAATTTATTTGCTCGTCATATTTAGATGTACAACAGAGTGAGTAACAATAATAGCAAATGAAATAGAAAACCCATAAAAGGGGAAACCTACTAGAGTTTGACCTCGTATTTTGGCTAAATACCCCTTTGTTCTTGCAATATTCAGGCGTTTCACCAGGGTTTTGTTTCCTTGCCTATCTTCGTAACATAAATCTTGTACAATATGTATATTCGTTCCCTTGAATTTGTAGCAGTTTTTGAGTACAATGATTTTTTTAGATAAGAAACCAATTAAATTATCATTGCACTTGTGATTCCTGTTTTTATCAAGAACATATTATTAATTTCATTTATCGTTTTTTCAATATCAAGTAGTTCTTTGTTTCTTCCCAAGACTGCTATAGTTGAATTATTTCCGTCCAGAGGAGTGAGGCCAAAAATCAATATGTTATACTTACGTTGGTATACATCTAGATTCAAGATTTTTGTATTTGTTTTCAAGTCGGTTGATATTTTCAAAGCAACCTTCTATATTTCTTCTTATTTTCTCATTCTCTGTTATGATATCTTCTTTCAGTTCCCTCTTGATTTCTCTATTTTCGTTCCTTATTACTTTCAAAATTCTCTCCAGTTATTCAGTGTTGATGATTTCTTCTATAAATCCGTCTCCATCCATCATCATTTCATATTGTTGATTTCTGGATCCGCTTATTCCAGCATTTTGTTCAGCTCCGCCACTGGTGGATAATTAGGGTATTTCATTCAGTCACACTTTGCTTTATCAGCAGTCTAGTTTTCATTTCACTGAAAGATTCGTATGATCTCCAGTCTTTGTTTGTGCACTTTTATTTCATAGGAGTTGAATTTTTTCTATACTTTCGGTTTAAATAGCGGTTATATTTTCAGGAGTGACTTTTTCTGTACATTTTGATATCAACTTGAAATATTAGATACAAGTCTGAATTCACTGAAACATTCACTCTAGCGTATACATTCAACACAACATCTGTGCAACAATTGCTATGATCCATTTTGTTTGCCTGTCTTCGTACTCCGTACCACCGACAGATGCAAACATGTCCGTTCGCTAGGACGGTCAGTTACTAAGTGGTGGTAACTTGTTCGATATGAAAATTCCATCTCATATGGCTATTCACTAACTGAGTTTTGATTCTTTTATTGATATTCATTGTATCATATCACGTGGTGGATTAGCATAGCATGAAATGGCAAAAAACATGATCTTTCATAGTTGATTGACAGTATCTTTTGTTTTGAACAGTCAGAGATTTCGATGATATTATTTTCTGCTTTCACCTTCAGCTCTTTTCAATTGCCAGTACTGCACAAAATAGAAATTTCACCAGCTAAACAAAAAAGTAATCCACAGGTTTTATACTTGAGTATTTCGTTGATATATATTGTGAAAAAGATTGGTCCCACCCCTATACCTTGTGGTACCCCTCATTCAACTATGCTCTATTCACTGACGATATTATCGATTTCTACATATTGTTTCAGTAGTATTTATTCATCTTTTAGATCATGATAATATAGAACATGGCAAAAAAAATTCAAAAACACTGCTCAAAATACTACAAGCGATATACTTCACTTGGACGTCAACATGTAGGTCACTAAACTTACAGTTTTTTTTTGTACATTTTGATATAGGGGGTAAATTATTATTAATAACATAATATTGTTCCCAGTCATTGATATAGCTACTCATTAGACCGAATGCGTTTTCTCTGTATCCCAGTCCCTCCAAGGTCTCCAATAGTTTCATGTTGTTTATAGTGTCGAAGACTTTGGCAAGGTCTAAAATACACAAAGAGATGGTTAGGAATTATCAAGGCTATCCGATATGTTTGATAATCAGAAGCGAATAGCATAGCTGTGTTCACTCCTTTTCTGAATCCAAACTGGTTTTTGGAAATTAGGTTATGTTCTTTCAAAGACACCATTCTTTGTTTCATTATTTTCTCTACTATTTTTGTCATGTTGAGATGAGCGTTTTTGGTCGCATTTGAAACGTTTCATCTTTCTTTCCTCTTCTGAAAGTAGGTTCAATTATGCCTACATCATCAGTGATAAACATACTGTTGATGAGTATTGAAAGAAGATATGCTGTTTCAGTTCCAATTTTTTTCAGTGATTCAGCTCTAATGTCATCTATACCTGACACCTTTTTGGTTTTTATCATATCTTGAAGTTCTTTCTCTCTCTCTTGTGGGCGCCAGGATTATAAACTGGCTGCACGAGATTTTTTCAAAGGAGAATTTTTGAGATTTTTTATTTTCACAAGATGATAGAATAGTTTCAATAAACTGATTGGAGAAAAGCGTAATAATAGTATCTCGAGAGAAAGTTGAATAAAGAAAACTTAATTTTGAAGGGGACGATATTTTGAGAGAATATCCGACAACCGTTTATCAGAGAAGAGCAAATGAAATTGTTATTTGGTGATAAATTGAAGAAGTAACTGATACATTCCGTGAAACCATTTCTCAATCTCTGTGATACCATCCAAAGTAGCTTCAATCGTACCAATATCGGAAACTCTTTGAATGTTAGGGGCAATTACGGTTGAATAACACTCAACAATTGATAAAAGATGCCAAAAATAACTATTTTTGATCAAAACAATATTTATAGTCGAGAACTTCGCAAACGAAAATCACATTGCTGGATATCCTGATTAATCACCTCATCAATAATGGATTCTACACAATTGCATATGCAGATGACATAGTTATCTTGCAGACCGGCAAATTTGTGAACACATTGTGCGATAGAGCGCAGGATGGGCTCTAATTGATTGAAATATGGTGTAAGGAACACTCACTGTCGATCAATCCAAAGAAGACTGATATGGTCCTTATTACCAGGAAAACAAGTTTAGCGGGCTTAAAACCTCTCGAACTCTTCAAAAGCAAACTAAACTTCTCTGAAGAGGTGAAATACCTTGGTACTATCCTCGACAGGAAGCTAACATGGAACTCTCACCTACAGAGTAGAGCAAAAAGAGCGTATGTGGCTTATGAGCAATGTAGGAGGACAGTGGGACGTGTATAAAGTCTTTCACCCCGTGTGGTCATCTGAATCTACGCCGAAAGTTCTACAAGCAACAGCCATCTAAAAATTATATCGAATACAGCGACTGGCTTGTTTAAACATCACAGGAGCCATGAGAGCAACACCAACCGCAGCAATGTAATCAATTACGGGTCTGACCCCTCTGGGCCTGTACGCAGTGTTGCCAACTGGATGAACTATAAAGTCGCTACACATAAACCAAAATTCCGCTACCCTGCTCCATATTCCGCTACGCTTGTATATATAACGCAATCAGTTCGCGCATGCGCCTTATATAAAATTATAGTTTGCAGTTTGTGTGCCGTTTAGATACTACATCTCCGGACATGTTCTATACCCTAATGGGTCCTTTGAATGAATGAACTGATTTGATTTGATTTGACCTCAAGCTTATTACCTTATATTACTCGTATGTAGTTAAATGTCAATACATTCACGCAATTATTAAAAGTTCCGCCATTTTTTAGTAGTTTAAGATATTGACGTTATATTCTAGGGTTGTGAAGCATTTGTCAGGAGCTTCAAAATAATGTGTCACAAAACCCCCCTTTCCATTTACTTTTTTTCCCAGATGACGCCCAGTCGCCATCTTGAAAGTTTCATCTGTCAATTTCACTTCCAAATGAAGTATTCATGCATTACTTTTATTATCCCAAATTTCTATTCTTTCTATAAGCTACGTCTACGCATTCTTTTTTCAAAAAACGGACGATATTATTGATGGGTCCTCCCAAATATGACCTATAGTGGACTTTATCATATCTTGAATTTGGATAGACCTGGTCTATAGTTTGCTTTTGCAGTTTTTTTGTGAAGAATGGAGTCGATATGAAGTCTATCTTATAATTTGTTTAATGAAACTCAGTTCTCTCTGGAAATTACTCTCAGACAATGGATAATTCAATAGTCTGTGAAGCATGCTATTGAATGCAGCTACTTTATGCTGATAAGCGTGTGTGGAGGAATTATGTATGACATTGACCGTATAAGATGATTAGTGGAATATTTTAAAATCATCTTTTTTGACTTGAATATTAGGAAAATTAATAACACACACGATTTTGCAATTTTCAGGTACTAACTAATTGTATTGAACATTTATGACAACTACATTGGCTGCAAATATTTACAGAGATTTCGTACAATGAAAATGTTTATCTTTAGATCAACATCGAAACATTTGGTTATGAATGGTGTTTACTTTTCGGAATATTTGAAAGTCTGTGACGTTAAAATAACAGACAGCAGTTCTGCTCGCTTGAATTTTAACCGTACCAGACCAAAATTTGATGTAAAATCATAACGTTGGGGGAAGAAAAATTATCCTAAATACTTGTTGTAAAAATTCACCAAATATATTTGCCCTCCGAGTATATCGAAAATCTCCAGTTACATTACTGTAAAACTCACAAAACATTGTAATTTATAGACCAGGAGGTAATCAAATATAGAGAAAAATTGAAAAAGATAGAAGTAGTTAAACTAACGTGATCCTAGATCATGCTAAACACATGACATTCACATGACCTCTAAGACATGCTGATCCAGCATGCGAATGTCATGTCTTGTAATTGTCTTGTAATTGATTAGTCGACAATTACCAGAGGATTTGGGTCATGTGTTCTGACGCTAGCTAATTAAATATGTCGTTGCCGTCAGTAATTAAGGTGGTTCATCAGATAGGTCTTAATTTCCAACCCTAATGTATAATTTTCAACTTCAATGTGATGAGAACAATAGGTTGTTGACAATACGAAACTCCTCATGATAGTTCTTGTTTACCCTTGAGCGGTCGACAATGACCAGAGGGTTAGTTGATGTGTTCTGCCGTTCGAGAATCGAATATGTCGCTGATGTTTTCAATTGAGTGGAGAGTAATTCATGTGGTCTGCATTCGCTGATTAAAGATGTCGCTGCCGTTTTAATTATGGGGGTTCATCAGAAGAGTATTTTCAACTCTGGTGTATGATTTTCAGCCCCATTGTGATGAGAACAATAGATTGTTGACAATGCGACACTTCTTATGATAGTTCCTGTATATCCTCAGTGGTTTACAATAACCAGAGGATTCAGTTTTTGTGTTTAGCCGTTCATTACTCAAAGATGCCACAGATGCCTTCAATCGACTTTGAAACTTTCTGGTTGTACTGAAAATTTCATTCAATTTACAGATTACTGATTTTGAGCACTCTACCGACCGTAGGCTGCATCTTGGGCCTCATCTGGGCACCTGAATCGTCTCGATACCTTCTCGAAGCCTCCAGAGAAGTGGAGGCCTTGGCTGTCTATCAGAGGCTTCACGGACTGAACAGCAGCAAGAAGAAGTATGGCCTGACGGAGCTGGAACTACCAGCTAGAAGCGCGTATAGAGACAGACAAGTCAGCCCTACGAAGAATATTATAAACAATGGAGTGGCATCGGTGAGTATAAAATCAGTGCTCAAATGCTTAAAGAGAACCCATTCAACAGTATTGTGGTGCCCTCGCTTACCCGATATCACATCGCTCGATTTTGTCCCTGAGAGTATTGGAAAACTTATATTAACCAGCAAGTTTTTGGATCTGAGGATCAACAGAGAAGGCCAGTTCTTGAAGCGTTCAAAAAGTGATTTAAATTTGGCAGGTTGATAAGTTTATCGAAAAGTAATGGTAATTTGCTTGAACATTCATAATATACAGGGCGTTCCAACGAAAACTTGACCTCCCCTGTAAGTCTTGGACATGTAATCGAAAATTTCAAAGAATACGTCAATTTTTATTTCGAGGGAGACTATTTCTGATGAAAATCATACCTGAAACTTTACCCCCCTGCGGTTAGCAACTACCCCCTATTTTTTTCAATGGCTTGTGGGGGTCTAATAATAATAATAATAATGATAATAATAATATATATTCACCAGCTTTTATACACTTGGGTATATAAGGTAAGTCAGTTGCACTACAAGCTAGTAAAGATAAAAAGAGAAGAGAAGGATATTTAGCACAGATTTACCTATATATA
>WOGO01006854.1:0-11508 GCA_015342085.1 Leptinotarsa defecta | reverse complement strand
AAATATAATGAGTTTGCAAAGTCTCGGGCTCCTGTAGATAAGGCACGTTTCTTGATAGCTGTTTCCACGTAACTCGCATGTATGACTGCTCACGTTTATAACTGAACTGTTTTTTGCAAGGAAGTGAATATCTTACTTTCTTCACATGGCAAATTCCAGCAATGAAAAAGAAATGTAGAAGATTAGTTGTTGAAAAAAAAGACAAATGCACAGCGAATTGATTATTGCGGAGCCGGATGAAAATGAGCAAATGTATAATGTACATTACATGTACATTACAAGCAAAAATTTTGTGAAGGAAACGGCGTACGATTTGTAGCTGTCGAAATTTGATTTCGAAAAAAATATTTGTCGAAACAACAGAAGTGATCAGTGTTGGTGTCTGGAGTCAGTAGCAGACGAAGCACCAGGTATAAAAATCTACAGATTACTGCTAACAAACCCGGAAACAGCGAACTTTTTGTTAGACACTGGCAGTGAAAGCCTACATACCATGATCAAAATAACAGAATGTTTTAATTTTATTCTCAGGATGAAAAAAATGTCAAGCTGGTTGAATTAGAAGTCAAGTCATGTCAATTCAAATTATTGGTCCTTTGAGCTGCTGAATTGGTCCTTCGCGCTGCTGAAGTAATCCTTCGCATTAATTATTGAATTGCATATCAATATTCAATATGCCCGAAGGAAGGAATATTCGAAAAAATTCAAGATGGAATTTATTTTTATCGTTTTTTGGAATTGAAAATGAAGATGAAGTGGAACATTTACCAATAAGGGAGACTCAGAATACAGCAGAAGATACTGAAAAAAAAATGGAAATGAGTCAAGGAAACATTAGTCAGTAAACACTAGAACTAGTATAATGAGTTCAACAAGGAAGAAGGAAACTGAGACAGAGAAAAGGAAAATGAAGATGCAGATACTTAAACTACAAATTGAGGAACTGAAACAAAAAGGATAAAATTCCTGAACACCAATTCAATTCTGTTGTTGGTTCATTATTGGCAATGAAGTTAAATATAAACAGATTTGCGATTTGGTATAAGAAATTATTGGTGAACTGTACAATTTTTCAGATAGTGAAAACAGCAGAATCAGTAGTCTTCAGTTCATACTGAAACTGCACGTGTTTTCAGTGAATTTGAAACGTTTAATGAATGCTGTAGTACATGACTGAATCTGAATATAACATTGAATAAAACCTTAAATTTGGAAAAACTCCTGGTGAAATAAAAATACGCTGATATTCTTGATTTTATGGTATTATTGCCAGTTTTATTCTGGTTAGTTTAGTGAATATGAACGCACAACCTCAGAAAAATTCATTTCCAAAAAAAAACCTATCTATCTCGTCTGCAACAATGTCGAGTGAAGAAACGAATGAAGAAAAAGAGATTGATTCAAATTTATTACAAATACGATAAAATAGTGTTAGGATATCGAAAATGTATTTAAAGTTGTATCCCGAAAGACGACAGCCACATCGAACTATGTTCAAGTTATTGGATCAAAATCTCACCGAGTTTGGTTCATTTGAAAAGTCAAGGCAAAAATACAGAGACTGAATGGATCAGTAAACTGAAGAAAATTTGATAAATGAGGTATGTATGAGGTGTGTTAGATATTGTGTCCTTTTCAATGAAAATTGATAATTTGCAGATAAACATGAATATTTGGAGAACGGCGCTTACCAGAAAAAATTCCTATCGAGACTGCACATACTTCAAAGGACGGCAGCCATAACGGTGAGCAGCGCATAGAGGACCATCTCGTGAGAGGCCGTAATGGCAATTTCTGAAGTTATCCCAATTGAGCAAATGGCGATAGAAAGGGACAGGCTGTACAGGGTTACTAAAGAGAAAAGGAATTCAAGGGAAGAAAGAAGGTGAACATTCGAGCGGTGGCAAGCGGTCTGGAGTGCACCGGGACCAGGACCAGGACATGGACCAGGACCATAATCAAAGATGTGGGGAAATGGGTCAATACGAGGCACGGCGAGGTGGGGTATTACACCACACAGGCCATCAGTGGACACTGTTCGGAAATTACGCCATAGGGAATGCTCAGACAGATGCATGTAGATTCTGGAGGCACAGACTCGACGACGCGGAGCACGTCATTTTCAATTGTGAAAAATGAACGGTAGAGCAGGGTGTTGGGGGAAGTTATCAACAAGCTCAACCTAATCTATATAAATCTAAAGCAAATGAACTTTAAACGTTCAAGCCAGTCTCGATATACCTACACAGTAGGTTTAATGGACTGACGCCTATCAGAACACAACTACTTCCCTGGCTAATACCACGAAGGGCGTCAGTGCAGAAATCTTCACAGAAAATTTCCTACATATGCATTGGCAATACAACTGAAAGAATCAACCTGCAATTCTGGAACAGGCACACTTGCAGGCCGGTTTCGGGCTCATTTATTTCATTCCTCTTACGAAGTTGGAGCGAACATCACAAAATGTCACTCCCGGCTTGAACGTTTAAAGTTCATTTGCTTTAGATTTGTTTACTGCCAGTCTTCAAGCATAGCCCACTGACTAATAAGAAAAATAATCAATATAATGTTGGAAAGCGAAGAAAAATAGATGACAGGCTAGAAAATAATTACGAAAATTATAAAGGTCAGGAAAGAAGAGGAAAGAGAATACTAGGCAGAAGGGTAAAGAAACGGTCGCCATCTTGAAGGTAGAAAGGGAGGTGTTTTAATGGGTAAAAATCCCACATTATCCTGCCGCGAGCGGCAGGATAGTGAGATTTTCCCCGGATCTACCTAGTATTCAGTCTGATAATGATCACCATATTGATTTCAGTGAAGTCTTGCTGCTAAAAGACGAGAAGCATCCGCAAAATTTGTTCTGTGAGAAAACTTGCATAAATGTCTGTCAGATGTAACATAATGTCTATGGTGATATTGGCCGTGAAAGTGCTTGTTTTCTGTCAAACAAACATCAGACTCCTGTGTAGGAATTTTGATAGAAGTGAAAAATTTTCAATTCGAAATATTTCCTTAATACTTATCTTTCCTCGATGTAACATTAGTCTAATTTTGATTTGTATCAAGGTTTTGTTACATGGGATGCTTCCTTTCTGTTGGAAGTTTTTTTCACGAGATCGGTTTGTTATTAGTTGATACATCTTTCTCTGGGACGAAGGTTCGATTTACGACATCGAGCTATGATAATATCACTGCTATTGATTCTCATATGTAATTTGAAGCCATTTAGGCCGAACTGTGCGGCTCTGAAATATCCCTTGTGCAAAGTCTTTTGAAATATCCTCCATGGCAACCATAATGGATTTCGGAAGAGACTTCAGTTGATTGGTCGAGATAAGAATATCGGGTGTATGAGGTGCAAGTATTGTACTTCGCCTCTTGATTGTTATATTCTATTTCAACCAATAAATACCATCATTTTTATTATTATTATTATCATTATTATTATATTCCCTTTCAACCCTCTCACTCAAAGATTCTTGTGCGTTCGTTGACCTGCTCAGGAGAGGTTTGCTTCTTCTCCTCGTGCTGATTCAGCTCCAATTGCTTCATAATTTGATGTAAGACAGTTCCATAGGGTATTCCATACTTGAGAAGCCAACTGAGTCACTTTATGACTTCACCACCAATTATCCGGTTCAATTTGTGAATCAGGAGTTGGAGAACTAAGAAACTCTCGCTGTTAGATGTCAGTTGACAGAATCTCGCGTTACTGTAAAAATGCTTGCTACAACGAAAGAGTGCCCGATAGCTCGTAGGCTCCGTTGGAGATAACTGATGAACTTAGTGTCATACATCCTCTCGGACCATTAAGACATAACAACACCACCAGTGATCGTGTCATTTCCATATTTAGTGGTGTACAGCAAGATATGCTGTAATCGAATTTGCACACACGCCAAAAACAGCAATCAGTTGTTGGAGAAGTGATATAATGAACAAAACGGCCTAGTCCGCCAAGATCATACAGAGTACATAGTGTCGTTAACTGCATGTTAACAATATGAAGTAATTGGTGTATAAAGAGGGATTAGAGAACACAAAATGTAAGAAACTGAATGATGTTTTTATCAATTTTGAATTATGCCGAAAGCCTACCTATTTGTTAATTTTTGGTAGGAGAGAAGAAGAGAAGGAAATTTAACGGTTATCATTAGTGTTATTGAAATATTGGCGAATTGTTTCTTCTGGACGCTATCTTTATGTCATACCATCAAGTCTAGGAAGAAAAAAATATAGCCAATGAGATGTGCATCGAAAATTCTGCCGAAAACATTCTTCTCCATGAGAATTTTGTACACCCAATAATGATTGTGTGAGAGGTATTTTCCAGTTTTTTTTTTGACCGTGGCCTACAGGTTTTATGCCTGACGTTTCGTCCACTATTGCGGTAGACATTATCAAAGTCTATGTTGTAAGGATCGCACTGCCTAGTTGGTGCTTTCGTTGTTCCGAATGCATTAGGAACGATGCTAGTATTTGAAAAAACCCAGAAAATATTTTTCGCACAGGTTTCTCCGGTGGTGAAAGTTTACGTTTTCCAATAATTATTATTACAGAAATGTCTTATGATATTCCGTGAAAAATTTTGAATGGCACTTCTAAGACGTACTTGAGATTGTTTAGAATTTGTTGAAAAACCCACCAAAAAAATTTAACGGAAAATCTATTAATAATAACAATATCGTCTTTATTATGTAGAGATTACAAATTATCACATAATTCGAAGATATGATATTTTTCTTGCTTGAACATCACCAGGCGAGATTTAGCCTTCGGCTACTCTTACATCATTCCCCTGATGCTCATCTAGAGCAGATGATATCATATGACCCTATAAATTACAAAATTAAAAATAATACTAACTAAAAAACCAGACATTACTAAGTTTGTTCGACCAACATTTACCAACATTATTCTCTGTGCAGATAGTAAATATTCTTTTATAAACTTTTTAAATGCTCTCAAATTTGAGTCCCTGTACTGAATAGGGATATAATTGAAATTTTTAATAGCAGTATATGTAAAGCTCCTCTGGACAGTAGCTGTCGAATGATGTGGCATCATGAGTAAGCCCTTGTCCCTTACATTAATGGAATATGTGTATGAGATCTAGGAAGTAATCTCCTTCGATTAATATCATTTTCATTTCTCATCATTTTATAAACATACATGGATAGATGAAGTCGTCTACGATTTTCCATATTGAGCCATTCTAACTCTCTCAATTTTTGAGATACGTGGCATACCGACGTAATCCGTAAATGAATCCTACGCAAAAATTCTGAACCTTTTGAATCTCATATTTAAATTCATTATCAAGACAATGACCATACAAAAAATCACAATAGGTAAACTGTGAGAGGACAAATTTACATTGACAATAAACCGGTTGCTGTAAAGAGTTTTCAGTGAAGTAAAGGTTTATTTGAGAATGATATTTACATGAGATTTGAAACGGAGATCGTTGTCTATTATCAAACCCAAGCTTTTCGCCAATTCAACGGCCATTAATGGTACATCATTGATAGCAACTGCCAAATTTGTATGTATAAAATCGTATTGAGTTTTTGGGGAAAAAACTAATATTTTTGACTTGGACGAATTTAATGTCAAGTTATGAGAGGCACTTTTTTTAAATATAAGTTCAAGATAGATCATCATTCAGCAAATTTTGTGCATCATTCAGGTTTTCTTTAGGAAAACTAATTAATCACTGCGTATCATTGGCATATGCCCGGACATTGCAAGCGGTTATGGATTTTAGAATATCAGCGGTATTGATAATGGAAAATAGTGGACCGAGAATACTTCCATGTGGTACTCCCGCTTTAATTTCAACGTAGTCAGAGTTTCTTTCATTTGATACTATCTTCTATTTTCGATTCGTTAGATATGACTTAATCATTGCAAGTGAACTATCAGAAAAACCGTAATATTTGAATTTAGCATATAAGAGACTATGATTGATAGTATCAAATGCTTTAGAAAAATCTAGAAGTGTTAACACACTAATGTTTCTTTTATCCAAATTAGCAATCACTGTATCTAGAACCTGAATGAGAGAAATAGATGTACTCATGTTTTTCTGGAATCCAGTTTGACACGAGGGAATTAGTGAATTGATTCGAGCATATTCTAAAATTTGGGAAATCATAACTTTTTTTATCACTTGTGACAGGCATGATAGAATACTCATTACACGAAGATCTGCTGGATTTGTTGGATTCACCACTTTAGGCAGGGGGCGTACTATCGCTATTTTCCACAAATCTGAAAACTGATTTGTTTGTATGCTGTGATCAATGAGATGAACTATAAATGGATCAATGAAAGGGCTGCAGTACCTCAACATGGTTATAGATATATCATCTATACCGTATGCTGTACTTTTTTTTCTCAAATAAAATGTCATGAATCTGTTCAATGGTAGCCATTTTGAATTAAAATTCAAGTGTATTCGCCTGACAAGAATGACTATCATTGAATTGCTTCATTACAAGTTGCATCGCTAGATTCCCCCCAACTTTGGGAAAAATATTTATTCATTACATCAGGATCAGATAATTGTTCAGGAATTTTACTATTCTTACCTCTCACAACTTTGAAAGACCTCAAAGTATTCCAAACTCTCCTACTATCGTTGACTCTACAAAAACTATTCAAATATGCTCTTTTTTCATTTCTTATTGAGGAGAGGGTAAAGTTGCGCAATAGTTTATATCTTTCCCAGTCCTGATGGGTTCCAAAGCATTATTTCTTTGTGACATTAAAATTTTAATATTTTGTGTCATCCACGGAGCTTTTGGTTTAGCAACTCTAACCGTCCTTTTAGGTGCATAGTAGTCGAATACATGAAATAAGAACCCATTGAATTTTCAATGTTTCTATCGATATCATTTTCTGCTAAGAACTCATACCATGGTAACGTTTGCAGAGATTGAATCCATTCTATTACATTGAAATGAACGTAATCCCTAAATGTAACAAATTTGATATAAGTTTGTTGTATTCCAAAAGCAAGTTCACAAAAAACTAATTTGTGATCTGATATTAAATCAGTTATCAAGAGTTGTGCATGCCCTACCGTCAATTCTCGTTGGTTAGTTTATCAACTGGGTAAAGTTCAAGAAGTCTTTTATGTCATGTGACATAAAATCGGTTTCAGAACCCAGATAATAAAAATGGAGTTAGAATAGCTGTCAGGATTTGGCTATTATTTACAGAGTGAGGCTGCACAGACTGCCCAGAGAAATCCTAGACCGCTATAAAAGTAGGAAATTAAACTAACGAAATTTGGGAAGAACGAAAACATCAGAAAAAAGTTTGAATATGAAAACGCCATACGAACAATATTGAAACGAACAAAAATGTCAACAGGTAGCCAGAAAGCATTCGAAACTGGGAGACTTAAATACTCGAGGACTAAGCGTAAGCACCCAGAAAAATTTAAATGGCGCTCTAAGAGCGGTGCATGTGCCAAACTAGCGATTCATATGGATTTGAAGCGCTGGAGATTGAAACCATTAAGTGAAACGTTCTCAGGAAGTTTATTCCACATAAAACCACTTGAACACCTCCCGTAAAAGTATCGATGTTCCAGGATATAAAAGTTGCACCTGATATTCGCATCTCCAAATAGACGGATGGCTCTTTTCTGGATGGAATCCAGCCGCTTCAGGGTCTGTTTGTGGGCAGAGCTCCATAGATGAGAACAATACTCCAAAGAAAATCTGATCTGAGCTTTAGAAAGTATCAAAAGTTGCTGAGGTGTGTATAGTTTTCTGGTTCGAAACAGTGTTTCAAGCTTTCGAAAAGCAGCTTCTGCAATTTCAGCGACACGATTGTGCCAAGCCATATTGAGGTTCATTTTTACCCCCAACAAACTTATCGAAGCAGAAAGCGGAAGTGTCTAACCTGACATTATTATATCCGGTTTGGAGACATTTATTGGCGAAAACCGATGCGTGGATTTTTGTAGCATTCAATTGAACCTGGTTATTTTCACCCCGATTCGAATTCACTTAAAGATCCTCATTAAGATATGTAACCTCCTTCTGCCGGTGAAGATGTGCCTCCGTAGCCGATGTCCTGGAATCCAAATTGAATGACGAGACGACTGTACTGTCGTCAGCAAAGCAATATATTGGATTCTTGATTTTTTTCCAATAGGACGTTGGAAAAGGATAAAAGGATAAAAAGAGAGTTGGAGACAATATGGATCCCTGGGGAACATAAGCGTTGATGGTGAAAGTATTCGCGAGATATACATTGACGGCCACTTGCAGAGAACGTTCTTTTTGGAAACTGGAGAAATGATCCGACAAGCCATAGTTTCGAAGCAAACCCTCATGCCACACATGCTCATATCACTGATAGCAAAGCGACTGGTCCATAAGTTATTTCGGAGATTTTTCTTGCCCTTTAGGAAATAGGCTGAACGCGAGCAATCTTTCAACAAGAGGGTCTTCAAAATACTGGTGCGAGTTAATATTGTTGATATTGAGCTGTTTCAAAATTCACCCGCCTAGACGCTCGCAGTCAAAAAGTAATTTTCGGCATTGTGGATTCTAGTGTGGGACTAGTGGGTGGTGCCTTTCCCAGAAAGTCGACTATGGAGCAGGACGCAAATTGTTTGGCTAGTAGATTTGCTGTTTCTCTGGCTGTTGTTGCAATTGAACTGTTCGCTTGTGTCAGTGGTGGAATAGTAGATTTTGTAAAGTTCTGATTTACAGCTTAAGCTACCGACCAGAACGATCTAGACCTGTTGAGATTGGCAAGCAGTTCATCCCCAATTTTCTGATTGGGAAGTTCATTGCTTCCATTTATCCTAAGTTTGCAGCTGTTGCGAGCATTAACGAACCTGGTTCGGTTTTTAGTACTGGGAATTTTGCACCACTGCCGTTCGGCGAGATTTTTGGAGAGTTTGTTGGCAATTTTTGTTGAACCAAGTTTTGTCGTTAGAAAAAAATAACTTTCGTGACTTCAGAAGCACAAGTAGCCAGGGGAAATTTCGAAAATGGTCTTGAAGATTCACCCATTCAGCTGATATGTAATGCCAAACTTTGCGCGGCTTAGATTGTTCCCCAACATTTATCGGTATTTCACTCAACACTGAAATAAATTTGTGGTCAGAATATTCCAATGGAGACCTTACGGTGACTGTGTAAATTTCTGGATTGGTTGTTAGGTATAGATCCAGAAGACTAGCATATTCTCCACCACGGTCAGGGTCCTGGTTAGCTGATTTATAATCTGAATAAGTCCGCTGTTTATTGCAAAAGCTTCAGCTTCGCGACCTTTTTCGTCGGTGGTATTTGAGAATTTGAGGCATTCGATATTGTGGACACTGAAGTCACCGAATATGGAAATTTCTGCACTGGGATGATTGATTTGATAATTGATATCTCTGTACCAGTCACCGAAAATTCCAAATAAATCTCATGAAAGTAATAATAATAAAACAATATTTTTATTGATTTTGGTTAACCGTTCACATTTTGTTACATATCATCAAATGAACATGTTTGTCCCTGTTCAGTTTTCAGATTGTTGAAAGACAAATACTCAAAAATTGCCTTTCTACAACAAAATGTCTTTCAAATGCCTCATCAGGAAAGATTTGTAATAGGATAAGCACTCCAAAAAGTTGGTTCAAAGGACTTTTTGCAACAAGAAAACAAGAGATACATAAAGGTAAGAAGTCTTAATGACATCCCAGATGACGGACACAAGAAACAATATAGGAAACAAGAGGTTCGTGTTGGAGAGCTTCAGAAACATATCAAGCGGGGAAAATTCAGTAAATGGAGAATTTGGGTGCTTTTTTCGAGACACCAACAATACTATTTCAGGTTAGAATGAAAGTTAGACAAAACTGCTGACTTGTTGAACAATTGTGAATTTAACCAGGTTACCATTAAGATCCGCATATAAACACCTATTCGCGTGTGAAAACGGGCCTGAGAGGGAAAATTCGAGAGCAAAAATATTGCTATTGACCTATAAATAGCCTAGAATTATTAGATTTTGTCCAGTTATCAGGCGAAGGCGACTGTGAATACCAACAATCGAAACGTCGTTCAAATTCCTCATTCTTATTCTTTCCTTGTCATTTCACTATAGTAGAAAAATAACCAAGTGAATTCATAAAATACACTTCACGATTTGATATTTACAAATTTTATTTAAAAAAAAATATATCATATGTTTCGCTATCATAGTAGCTTTTCCGTAGTGAATGTCGTACTGAATGGTAATTCCATCATATACTCTAATTTTTATATATCCCAGATAATAATCATAAGTGGGAGATACTTAATTAGGTACTTCTTTGCTCATAATTATCTGAAGTAAGGTGAAAGTAAATAGAAGATGTGCCTCCGTAGGCGATGTCCTGGAATCCAAATGGAATGACGAGACAAGTGTTCTGTCGTCTTGGTTTTTTCCAATAAGTCGTTGATATAAAATAAAAAGATGGATGGAGACAATATGGATCCCTGGGGATCATCAGCTTTGATGGCCATCTTTAATGGAGATTTCAAAATTTCACACATAGAAAAATAAAGGTTTTAAGCCTTATTATTTGGAAGCAATGGAAATGAATGAATTTCAGAATTCAAACATTTTACTGAATGACTAGTTGGATTTAATTAGATCACTATTACTGGACTTGTTTTTCCAGAAACCGACATTGTATTATTGATGTAGAATTGATATAATCCTCTAGGTATTCATAATTTGAGAATGTGTCTCATGTATATAAAAGTTAAGTTGATGCTTCAGTAGATATCTCTCATTTATGATTACTTGGGGTATATAAAAATTAGAGTTTATAATAGAATTAACTTTCACTATGTCATTCACTAGGAAAAAGCTACTGTAATTAATAGCGAAATATGTCGTGATATATTTTTGACAATAAAGTTTGTGTATTTTATGAAATTATTATAGATCTCCATCAAGTAACGGCCAAATCAATCAGAAAAGTTAACGAAGTAATTAGGAGTTGTCTGTATTGAAATCAATACACATTAAGTTATTTTATGAATGATATTCGTTTTACCGAATATTTGTTTAGTGAATGTAGTTAGAGAGGCAAAAATACCTTACAAAAATTCATACTAAAACTTTGAGAAATCAGGAATAAAATTTGATAGTAATTTATTTTGATGAAACAATTTTACAATTTGCATGTGTTGTTGAATTCCATATCGTTCATCCGTGATTTGGTAAAACAGATTGAATAAATGACAACTTATATGTCAGATGTAGCTTTAACAAGATGTCCGTCAAATTTCTGTAGTCCCTGTTGGAGGACCTCATACTTTTGAAGAGCTCCAATTGAAATTTTGTAAAACATTTCCTGGGTGGAACAGATGAAAACATCATTCTCATAATATTCAGTTACTTGAAGATCTACCTGAGGATATTTTGGCATTCCATTCCTCCATCTGTATACGAAAAAAAAAAAAAAAATTCAGGAAATGAAAGAAAAAAAAAAAA
>WOGO01006853.1:0-11509 GCA_015342085.1 Leptinotarsa defecta | reverse complement strand
TTTACTTTTGCTTTAGGGAGAGTGGTGTGTTATCTTCAATTTGATTCCCTTTTTTTCAATTGTATTTTGAACTCTAGCTAAACAACCCACACTAGGAACCCAAAAATATATAGCCTCTTTACAAATAGAAAGTTGAACTCAGACAAAATAATATGTGAACTCTCTCAATATCAACTGGTTAGTATAAAAAAAACAAACACTTACATAACGCGTCTTTGGTGGTTTATGGTTGAACATAGGTTTCTTCGACCCGGTGATTCTTCAACACCAACACATTTTTTAGCTTCTCTGTACCCAATACCGGCTTCCGAATTCGCTACCGATTTTCCTTAAATTTCGCACCACGCGCTTAGAAACAAATTGACTCCTCCATTTAGGCCACCATCCTCAGCCTTGAAGGCTGAGGGATGACACCCCCAAACCCGCCTTCACGGGCTACCGTGACCGACTCCCTTCATGACTCTCGCAAGACTACCCCGAACTTCCTGTCCTCTCTGCCTTTTAAAAAGACAGGAAGAAATCACGGGTGCCTCGTCCCCCCTGTTTCTCAAACCGTTTTTCCTAACCGGAGGTCACTGATTTGACAAAAGTCACGATTTCAAGGCTGGAAAATTGATGTCCCGATATCTACATCCTAGGCGGTTTTCAGCTACGTGACAAATATATCTGACTTTGCATCTTTCCAAACCACGCCGATGAATTGTGTTCATGTATGATGTTACATTGTATGAGATACAGAACCGGCGGTTGAAAAATTTCGAATCTTTTCGAAGCTAGAATGTATATTAACATTCATAACTTTTGCTAAGTATTACAATTCTAACAAGTTTTGTTATTGATTCCTACTTTATAAATCATTCTGAAGTATGATTTCTTGCTACATATCTTTTTTTAAATATTGGGATATTCCGTACAATTTTTCTGCAATGTAATGGCAATGTCAACAAAGAGATGTCAACAACAGATATCGAGACAAAAACTCCTTTTTTTTGCTTTCTGTAGATCATAGTAGAATTGAAAAATTGCATAATTATTTCACTTTTGATTCAAATTCTGATTAAATTTTTTTTTTCTTTTATAACTTCAAAAGTTTCATTTTTCAATGAATTGATGGATGTAGCCGTTACTACGCGGTAGGAAATCATAATGAAGTAAACAGAATTGAAACTTTCTATGTTTTTCACCACTTTTAGTTGTAACTAACGTTACTGCGGTTTCGTCCAAAAAGAACATCTTATAGTTGCAACTGAAAGTGGTAAAAACATAGAGAGTTTCAATTATCTTTTCTTCATTATTGTTTTTCCTTCAAGTGCAGAAAATCTTTGCATTTTTTTCCTCGACCAGTAACACTCAGAAGTCTTCAGTTGACATAGTGGATTCGAAATAAAGATAAAAAATAATTTTTTCATATGGGATTATATTTCAATTATAAACTTCGTCATATAGTCTAATAGTCAGTTTTTGATTCAAAACACTGAGTTTACAGGTAATCTTACATTTGTCATGCAGAACACTGTAATCGCCTCGAAGCAACCCATGGTCAATAACCTGATAACAAAATTATATAATTTTATTTCGTTAATTTTATACAAATGATATCAGTACTCGCTTCAGTCCTTGATAATAAATATTAAACAAACCTGATGTTCAACTGATAATTTATCGCAAATTGTAATGGAACAGTCACATTAACGAATATTTTGCAAAGCTGCCAGTAGCTTTTTATAGTTGGGATTTGTTATAGAAAATTTCCATTTGGTAAAAAAACACATACAATCAAGTAGTTATGAAAGTCTGTCTGAGAATCACAATAATAATTCTCGTTGACACGTGCCCATTTTTCAAAATTATATTGATAATGAAAAAAAAACACCAATTATTTCACTAGAATGATATGTTAATAATTATCGACAATGTGAAATAAAATTGAAAACAGGCGAAATTGAAAAAAAAACAGAATTTCTCGAACCCAATCAATGAACTTATATCTATAGTTGTAGTTATCTTTTAATCTTATTCTACTATTTCTTGTATTTTCTTGATTGTATGATCGATGCCGTAGTTTTATATACGTTTTGCTAACAAATAATACATATTTTGGAAGAAAAGTATGAAGTCCAAGGAATAAATTAAGAATATGGAGGGTTCACACAATTTATTTTTTTTTGTTGAGATATTTGGAACGCTGTATTCCGTTTTCAGTGAAATTATATTATTAATTTCCTGAATGCCTTTAATATTTTGTGATACTAGCATATTTGAATAATAATGGTAATAATAATCATCTTAATTATTTTCAAAAAATATAAACGAACAAGATGGAGGAGATATATCCACAGATTATTTTTGAAAATAAACAACTGAACTGTTCTTCCACTCAACCCTAAAAAAACCTCTACAAAAGAAGAGAAAAAAGAAATATATATGAATGTGTCTACACTACGACAAGTAAGTTTACCGAAGTGGCAGAAAACAAGATGCGAAGCTCTGAAATCATATCACCGACGTATCGTGAATAAATGGTTGAATAGATTACACTTGAATTTTTGAAACCCAACTGTATGCAATTAGAGGGGAAGGTCATTCATCACATGGCATATCTGCTAACTGAAACACTTGCAAAAAATTAAGTTTTGAAAGAAGGTGGAGTAAGTGCTCCTCTGAACCTGATATTTACTTTATGAACATCCGTTCGAGAAGAAAATTTTCCATGAAGATAGGTAGGCTTTCTAGTAAGAATAATTTTATGGATTAGGTTGGCGCAAGCAAGAGTCTTCTGTTACTCATATTCAACCAAGAGGCATTTTTGAAATTATGAGAGATTTTCTGGAAACGTCTTATTCCATAAATAAGTCTTAACCACGAAATTTGTACTTTTTGAATTTTGTGTTTATACTGCTCACTCGAATGTGGTCCATAGTCAGTATAAGCATATTTAAAATGTAATAGAGCTAGTGCTTCATATAATATCAATTTAAGTTTTAGTGGAAGGTACTGCCGAACTTTATATATTAATTTTATAGTATTTTATGTCGTATCAAGTTATTCAAGTACTTTTCGAATCTAGGGTGTGGTCGAGGATCGAGATATAAAAAAATGTACCAAGTCTTTATTTACTATCATGCAAGAATCATTCACATATAGAGAAGTGCACTTTGCAGAGAAAAAAAAAATCTGTCTAAAATCTGTTTTTCCGTTAACCAGCTGTCGCACTCCTACGAACGACAACCCTCAGAAGTCGAAACTTATGCGAGCTAAGGATTAACGAGAATCTTTGATAGAATAAAGAGCAAACACGATCGGCCCAAATATAGAGTCTTGTGGTACTCCAAGCTGAAGACATAAAGAGATAGGAAAGATGGAAAAGTTTTATCAAACGTAACTCTTTTATTTCTTCCATTAGGATAGTTGTAAGCAAGGTAATAGCTGAAGTTGAGAGACCAACGAACGTAATGTAAAATTGGTATCAATAAATCGTAGTTTATACTGTCAAAGGCTCTGCTGAAGTCAAGAAGAACTAGACCTGTACAGTGTCCCCTATCTAAAGCTTTGACAATGTGATCTACAACCTGCAGCAATGCTGTAGTGCAACTTAAATCCTTTTGAAACCCAGACAGAACTGATGGTAAAATGTTGAATTCTGAAATGTGCTCCAGGAGTTGTACTTCTATGGCTTTCTCTAATATTTTAGATACAACCGGAAGTACACTTATGGGTCGTAAGTCTTTGAACTCAATGGCAATAGATTTTTTGGTTTCACTTTCACAACAGCACTGCCCTACATCTTAGGAACGTGTTCATTTAGGCAAAAGTTCAAGTACTCATTTCAAAAACTTCATCCGAAGAGTATTTTAAGGTAGTACATCGAAACTTACTATTCACAAACTGCTGTATTCATAAAGAACAGAAGTGGCATAAGATTTGAAGTTTGAAGATTTCTGTTTGATGCGACAAATTTGAAATCGTAAAAATCCTGATAAAAACTCCTTCGATAAAATACATTTATTTATTAAAATGAGTATAAAAAGTATCTTTTTATTCATTGGATGTTCATCCGTTTCATTTAGTATACTTGTAGAATCCTTCCCCTGTTTTTCGACCCAACTTGCCTTCTCTCACCAACTTTCCTTGAATCTCAGTAGGTTTGAATAGTGGATTGTCTGGATACTTTTTATGCCAACCTTCCAAAATGAAGTGGCCAGTATCAAGGCCTGTGAAGTCTGCCAGCTCAAAAGGTCCCATAGGATAAGAAGCACCTAACTTCATAGCTATATCGATGTCTTCCGCAGATGCATCACCTGGAATAATAAACGGGTGAGACAAAGTCTTTCAAATCACGAAACTCAATTGAATCGCTTTCAGATGCAAACAACTATATTCCAAAAATATTTCTCTAACAAATGAAGTTAAGAAATTAATTTACTTTTATTGAACAGAGTTTTGGATGGAATGGATTCATCTTATAGTTGGAAAAAAAAGAAAATGATTTTAAACTCTCAAAAACTGGGAAAAGAATAAGGAAGATGCGGAAAACCGAAGATTGTCTTTCATAACATTGTGAAATTAATTCATTGGTAAATTGTGGAAAACACAAAAGGAGGTAATTTTTTTTCAGGAGGAAACGAAAAAGTTTCCGAAAGTAATTAAACTTACTTGAAATTTGGTTCACTTTGAACAAATGTTGGCAAGAGGCAAGTCAAGGAATGTCTACAAGACAGAGGAAGCCGACTCGGGGGTCGGGCCCCGATGCCTCCCCGAGAAAAGAATTAAGCAATAATTTTTTGTCAACGTCAGAACAGAGGCAAAAAAGCTTCTATTTGCTCTGCTTGCCATGAAGAACCCCGAAAGTGACAAGGAAAACTTCATCTGTAACACTTCGTCACTAGACGGGCTAAGTGAACGAAGAAAATAGGAGCGAAAGATATTAAAAAAAAATCAGTTGCTACACAAACATTTCGACAATGAAAAATAGGGTGGAGAAAATGCAGATAACTCTGTTACTCTGCGGCCAAATTCGTTTCTAGTTATGAAACGGAGGAAGGGTGAAACATACAGTTTGATGCAAGTAACCAAGCCAAAGAAGGCTTATATGACAACATTAGGATAGACACATACCTGAAGAACAACGACAGCCATTCTGTAGGGGGTATAAAGGAGCCACAGAGTGGGAACGGATCGCAGCCCTACAGAATGGGTAAAGCGCCCACAGGCTGTGTAGACACTCTAATATAACAACACAACCACCAATCATACTTGTAGAAGTTACTGTACACCCTGAACCATCACCACCAACACCACCACCAATTACATATCCTGGGATAATGCTGAAAAACAGTAAATAGAAATGGAGGTCACCGACATCGTGGAGGTGACTAACTCCGATGGAGAAACATCGTTTGTTCTCTCGGATGCTACAATTCAGCAGCAAAAAAGGAATGAATAAAATAATACTACTACTTGAAGAATAATCACCAAAAATGAATAATCAGAAAACTGCCTGAACAAACAAGCCTCGTTACGAGAGGAAGCCCAGAATTGGTGACAATGAAGGCGTCTATATTGAAGACTTAGCCAAAATGATCTCAATAGAAACGTTTGCATATACAACCATTTCCTCAAACAAAGAGAAAAACACTAAGAAAGTAATTGAGGAGAAGGAAAACCTTTTTTCTAAAGTGAGAATTAGAAGGAGGTGATAGGAAAATACTACCACGACTCATGTGTACCAGAGGACAAAGCAGGAAGAACGCCAGAGCCAGTCCTACCCTTAAATTCCTAATAGATGGATTTGTGATCCCAAGAGGACCGCAAAAAAATCATGCCCTAGAGGAAGCCAAAGGTAAACATACGTATCAGTTTATGAGTAACTCTGCTATCGAGACAGACCCCAATTGTCATCAGCAGCTAATGTGAGGAAGCCAAGAGAGCAAAAGGGGATTATCGCAATTATCAGACACCATCATTATCAGGATTGTCTGGAGCATGCGGAGTTTCCCAGTCATATGCACATGCATGCTGCACATGCGATGGCGAAGGTTATCAATAAAATTATCTTGAGTACACTTTTTCGCCCGGAAGATAGGATGAATCTCATTCCCAAGGAGCAATTCGGGTTCCGGCGAGTTTGGAATACGACTTCCCAACTGATCAGGGTTGTTCACAGGGTGAAGATATCTTTCAACCAGGGGATGAATACCGTAATGGTCCTGTTGGACATCCAAAAAGTTTTCGATAGAGTTTGGGTACAGAGATTTGTCGCCAAGATGTGGTTGGCAGGCATATCCTTATTTGCGATTAGTATTCTTGAATCCTAACTGAGCTATCGAACTTTAAGCGTAAGAGTAGACCAAACCACATCTGCGAAATAATCAATTAGAGCAGGTGTTTCGCAGGAACTGTGACTATGGCTTGAAATACGATCATTGTTTATGTGAAAAACTAGTTTTTGAGAATTCGAAGCAGGTATAGGAAAGTAACTCCCATGCCGATATTCGTAAATATACATGATATGATATGTTTAGTTTACTAACCTCTCTCCAACATACGTACGGCCTCCGCAACGTAAGGGACCAGAAGCCTATTCACAACAAATCCAGGAGTATCTTTACACGTAATGCAAGTTTTTCCTATGGCTTTACCCCAGGCCATCATTGCTTGGTACGTGTCATCTGTTGTTTCCGAAGTCCTAATAACTTCCAGCAGTTTCATAACCGGCACAGGATTGAAGAAATGTAGACCACCGAATCGATCTAAACGTTTCGTCACTGAAGCAATCTCTGCGATGGATAACGAGCTGGTATTCGAAGCAAAAAGTGTTTTCTGAGGAGCAGCATCATCAATATTTTTGAACAGTTTATGTTTCACTTCTATATTCTCTACTATGGCTTCCACAACCAAGTCTGCATCTTCGACCCCCGTATTTATGTCTGTAGAATATTTCAAGTGAGATGTAGCGCCTTCAATGAATTTTTTAGCTTCATCTGCATTCTCCTTGTACATTTTTTTAGCCACTCTGTTGATATTGTTTATAATGCCGGCCTCAGATTTCTTCAGTATGTCTGAACTCACATCTACCAAAATGACGTTATGTCCACTTTGCGCTGCCACCTGAAAATATCAGGGTAAATTATTTCGAAAGTAGGTGGTTGTTAAGGAATATGAATTGGTTTATCCCACATCTCTGACCTACGCCTAAGTATTATCGTGTTAATATATATCTGTCAATGAAACATCTGTGATACATGAAAGAGAGCATGAAAAGCCAGTTTCTCTCTTCGGGATGTGTGAAATTTTAATTTTTTTCTTTATGTACACATTATTGTTCAACCTTATTCTTTTAATTGGAGCATCGTGTGTCCCAGCTAGATTTGTCATACATTATATCTCCTGAAACGTGAAGTGAACTGAAAATCGCCTTGACACGTCAATTTTCCAGCGATGGAATTGGCCGATAACGTGTTCAAGCAACACTTCAATGTGAGAATTTCACTGAAATTGCAATACGTTTCACTATATAAAGGTTCTCCCTCTTTGAACGAACAAAGACATTAAGTTCAAAATTAACTTTTCACAAAGATATGTAGATCATGTATGAAAGTTACTCTCAGATAGAAACTATAAAAAAGACATTCCAAAACAACTACTTTTACATGAAAATTAATTCACTTGAAAGAAAAGTACTTTTGAAAATTTTATATGCACGTAGAAATTGAATTGTACCAAAATCATTTTTCCTATTAGGTTTGTATAAACATATGAACGTAATTGTTTCAAAGTTATTTTGCGTTCGTGTAATTCGATGTTCATGTGAAAGTTATTATTTCGAGAAGGCTTTTTCTTACAGTTTGTATCTGTGAGTAACTTTACCACTTCCAATTCAAACTAGATTCCTATGACTGAGATCAAATCAAATAGTCGTCTTCACGTGTCTCTTTCGTAACACAAAGTCGTAATTAGTGCTTCATCTGGTAATTCAATATCTGAAATTCGATATTGTAACTCTTTCATTCATTATATTGGATAGCTTTTTTTCTATGAATGATATCTATTTCAATTCCATAGCGAATGTTTGGAGAACAAACTGAATATAAAATATAAAAATATTTGTTTCGAAAGCACTTCTTTTCATGTAATCCAATGTTCTCGTGAAAGTAGTTGTTTGGGAGGACATTTCCTTCCAGTTTGTATATAAATTTTAATTCAATACGTGATCTACCCATCTTTGTAATGAGTTTCTTCTGAACTAAATAGCTTTCTTCCGTCCTTCGGAGTTTCCCACTTTTTTAATATGAAGATGTGAGTTACACGATTATCTGAGAGATATTGATGATGTGACGAATGTTTTTCAAAATATTTTTTGCGTTTGTCTTGTCGGCTTCATCTGAACAGTTTTAATTCAGACATAAATACATTGGAACTTGGGAAAAAAGTTTCAGCTTACTACTTTCCCTTCTTCATACGAGTATTAATGTATCCTAAAGATATGCCCCTTACAATTTAAACACCCATAATTTCACTGCATATCCTATTTTGTGAATAATTGAGTCGGCCTCATCATTTTGATGAGTTTATAACTGAAGTGACAGCAATCTACAATTCCATTATTAATTGAAAAATTTTCAAATATTCTTTTTGAACTCTCAACTAATCAACTTAGTTTGTTATGGATTTTCATCAAGTACCTGCCAATTCCATCATATACACAGAATATATAACAAATGTTAAATGAATATATAATATATGTACCTATTCTATTGCACCTGATTACATATAAGTGTAATGTTGACCATAATTCAAAACTTGAATGATAAATATATCAGTAGTCCATGAAATCATTTAAACTGACCCCGATGAAAGTGAGTGTGGAACAAGGATAAGTTTACTGACCTGTGCTATTCCTGATCCCATCAAACCTCCGCCTATGACAGTTACATTTTTAATAACATTCAAACTCTGTGTAGTTGAAAGACTTCTCTTGATTATACAATGAAACACAGACATTTTGAAATATATAAACGGTATGACAGAACTTGCTAAAAATCTAATACCGACTACATTCAATAATGTAATGTCGAGGTCACTCCGCATTATCAATGTGAAAACAACTAAAAATACCTCAATGTTGTCAGACTTGCTGATAGTTTCTAGATTAGAGACATGTGTAATTGAAAATGCTTCGTTATTTTAGAAAAGAAGTGATTCGATTTTTGAAATGAAAAAGGTTTATAAACTTTTGGGAATAACAATAAACATATAATATAAGAGTATAAATGATCGTTGTTTTACTCGAGAGACATTTGACATAACCGTGTTAGGAATCACAAGTTAAAAGGTAAGATCTTGTTAGTCCTTAGCTCGCACAAGTTTCGACTTTTCTGGGTTATCGTTCATAGGGGTGCGATAGCTGGTTAACGGAAAAACATATTTTAAACATACTTATATATTATTGGTTGTCTTCATTATCGGCGCGTGCGTACAGCGCGTGTGTTACAGTTTTGTAATTTGTGTAGTGATAATCTCACACTACACTGTTACTTAATTCATCGAATACTATTCAGTTGATTGGTTTGAAAGTTTAGTTGACTATATTCATATTTTTTTAGGTAATTTTTTTGCAAATCAAAAATTGTTATGAATTGCTATGAGTATTGGTTCAAAAAAACCTCAAGGATATATTCAGTGGAGAAGTTAACTTCGCGAAAGTGTATTTCTAATACAGTGGTATATACTCAGAGGCACGTGGAAACTCGAAAATTTCTAAATCCTATTTTCTGCTGTTTTTTTTATTTGCAGAACTGTTGAGAATCTTTGGGGAAGGAAAGTTTTGGTTGTCACCTTTTCCATCTTATACAAAAAAAAAATGTTGATATGAAAGTAATTGTTTTGAGGGACCCTTTTTTTCTAATTCGTGTCTGAAATTTACTTATTCGCAGTAACTTCACATCTTTGTATACAGTGTAATTTGAAATTAATTGAATTCTTCCTTTCTTCGAAAGATTATCATATCTTGTGTATTAAGATGGGAAGTAGAGAGCTAGGACCTTTCTTTCCCAAATATAAATCTCTGCTAAAAACGAACCCCTTTCAATCTGAATAAGACTCCTATGACTGGGATTGAATAAGATGAGTGAATGAATGTCAGTACGTACTGCCATCAAGGACATAAGTAGATTTGACTCATTCGTGACATGAAGTCTTAATTCTATGAATGAATAATTGAGTGCTTAATCTTGTAATGTTATCCAGATTGCTGATGAAAGCAAATGTCTTTCTCTGAAACATCGGATGTTTGCCGGAGGTGAAAGTATTTCTTGTAAATGAAATTTTACCTCTTTCAAATATTATATTATGTAGCAATCCTATGAACAATATCTGATTCAATGCCATAATGAATATTTTGACTACAAACTGAATATGAAAAATGTTTTTTTTAATATAATGTTTATATAAAAGTAGTTGTTCCAAAAATGTTTTTTCTTTCATGTAATTTAATGCTCATATAAAACTAGTTGTTTGAGAGGGCTTTTTCTACAAGATTGTCTCATAAAGTTACTTCTTCGCATGAAGTACACATCTTTTTATATTTTTATATAGATTACTTTCTTCCTTCCTTTGGAAGATTCCCAAATTTTTTGTATGAAGATGGAGAAGTAGAAAGCCAAAACCTTTTTTTTTCCAAAAATTAATCTCTCGTAAAAACTATACCCCTTTCAATTCAAATTAGGAATCTATCCACACTTTGACATAAAAATGTTTATTGTCCAATCAGAATATGATCATAAAATATTTATCGTCTTATTTGAAGCACACCCAACTTTGAAATTTCAAATACGTACATGTATTTCGTATTTATTTAATTGGTAATAGTGGTATAACATCCCAAAACTGAAACTCATTCGATGACAGGATATAAATGCTAGTGGCTGGTAAGAAGTCCCTTGTGAAGCGAGCGAGAAGTATCGCGGAAAACCTTAGGTTCCGCAAGAAACCTTCTCACTTATTCTAAGATTCTTCACGTATTGTCGATAATCTATGAACACCCGCAGCCACTCAACTTAGACACTCCAGTCCTAGCGCAGAGCGAAGCTTTCAGCAGAGAGCTTCGTCAGCCTGAGCTCAATGAATTGCGCAACCCGATAATTCCGGATGACGTTCGAAAAGCTCTTGTGGATTCAAAGAACTTTGCTGCTCGAGTCTTAGATGGCTGAACACTTATCGGTGGAAAAACTACCAAGCACCCACTGCCATCTGGCCGGAGTTTCCAACTCATTGCTGGATGGATTCCTAAGAATTTCATACCGATAACATGCTTAAATTCGTGTTATGAGTTGTTTAAAAACATATTATATACACGCATACTCACCGCAGTTGACAGAGTGTTAGAACGGATATTTCAGCAGAGAGGGTCGAGGAGAGGAGTCGTTGGATGTAAAGAGAACCTGCTCTTCGATAGATGTGTAACGTAGGACTCGATACAGTATACGCGTAACCTTTCTACGGCCTGGATCAA
>WOGO01006852.1:0-11510 GCA_015342085.1 Leptinotarsa defecta | reverse complement strand
ATATAGAAAGGTTAATGCAGTCAAGCTGCTGGAAAATAATTCCATGAAAATCAAAAAAAAATCGATAAGTACTTTTTGATCATTCACATATTGATTTCAATTTAAGAGCCACCAGTAGAGAGCTGTTTCAGCCTATTGGGCATCGTCAGTACCGGGCAGGCGGTCCTCGATTGAAGCCAAAATGAGAAAAACCAAGAAAGTACTTGATAAAAATAGCTGCGTAAACGCAAATGAAACATAAGTGGAACCACCTATTGGTGTGACACCCAAGTCACCAAGAAGAACTAGAGCTAGGAAAAACATTTTGGATTAGGCAAAAGTTTATTATGTGAGAAATGTACTCTACAATATGCGGACAACATAGTTTTATAGGCATCATATTCAAATTATCACAACCAGTTGTATTTGTTTTAATATAAATTATTGTTTCCATTCCATATCTAACTTAAAAAATGAAGCTTCAGCTGGTCTTGACCATGAAAACAATTAAATCAATACATATGCACGTCATTTCACTACTGACATCGTCAATCTATCTTTTTCAAAAGTCATATAACACCTGTCTTTAAATCTGGAAATAGAAAAGATTCTAGTAACTATCGAACAATTTCAGTTATGAATAATTTTGCGAAACTTTTTGAAAAATATCTGAAATCTAGAGTGATGGATTTTTTGAGGACAATCAAATAATATCTAATTGACAATTTCATTTTAGTAATAATCTAAGCACAAAACAAGCCACAATTAATCTCACGAAAGAGATTGTTGACTGCTTAGACAAGTCAGATAAATGTTTATGTATATTTCTCGACCTAGCATAAGCCTTTGATACAGTATCTCACGAAATATTAATAGAAAGACTAAATGGTACAGATATTCGCGGTCTAGCGTTGAACATATTAAAAAACTATTCAAAACACAAATATCTGAGAGTAAAAATTGATCACATTTGTAGCACACCACTTGAAATAACAACAGGTTTACCGCAGGGAACAGTTCTAGGCCCAATTCTTTTCCTTGTGTGTAATCAACTCGATAGCAAAACTTTAAGATTTTCAAGAACATCTTATTTCATATGCTGACGATACAGCAGGTTTGTTTACTAACAAACACTGGGATAATATATTCGACAGAAATACCCTAAAAAGGGTATTATAAAAATCTCACAATGGCTTAATCGTGGCAAGTTGTCTCTGAATACGTCTGAAAGTGAATTTATAACATTTTATATAAATGTCGACACACAACCAAACCGAAATAATATTATGCTTCATAACAAAACATGCTCCGAACCAAACTGCAACTGTGTATCTATTCAAAAACTCAAAAAAATGTATTATCTTGGTGTAGTTGTAAACAGCAAAGCTAGACAAATAATTCGAAAATTTTACATACTTAGATACATTTTAGAAACCTAAAACTAATATACACATCTTTAATTGAACCACTATTTAGATACTGTCTAGTAATATAGCGGGGATCATATGAAAATGCATTACAAAATTTGAAAACTACTCAGAACTGGATCCTAAAAATAGGTTTCCAAAAAACCAAACGTTTCTCCACAGATAGGCTTCACGAAAACCTAGACATCTTGACACACATTGACACACTACATATGCACTAGTGCTTGCTTTATATGCTAAAAAAATAAAACCAATTATAAATCACAACAAAACTACTCGACTGATATACCGCTATTAAGAAAAGTCACTCCCAAAACAGCCTCTTTTATATAGGTATGTCCGAAACTATATAAGAAACTACCACTTCAAATAAAAAAATATAAAAACTCATTTCTTTTAAATACCAAATAAATAACAAAATAGAATAAATAAGAAAGCATTCCTCAAGTTTACTCAAATTTCTGAAATTACTCAATTTCACTCAAAATACCCATATCACTTATTCGCCAATATTTTTATTAAAAAAAATTCAAATTCCTAGACACGACCAGTTTGCACCTCTCCAAACATTTAAAAAACTAAAGAAAATATGCATTACAAGCATTTATGCTCAGGTAATTTCTGTACAGGATTATAAAATCTGTAAAAATGATATAAATTGTAAAAATGACAATCATGGAATGAATAAAGTTTGATTTGATTTTGATTTGATTAAAAAAAATAATATACTTCTTTGAAATGAAATTTTGAGGTAGTTAAACAGTTAGTTCTGTAATATTCAAGTAAATTTGGTGATGTTACATTATTGGTATAGAATTAACAAAAAAATCATTGACCTTCTCGACACTTTCAGATAATCTGGAATACTTTTCTTCCTATTTAAAATTCAGTTTCGCATATCTTTGTAGAATCTAAAACTAGCATTTGACTTAGTCTTTCTATATTTCAGCATATTTCGCAATGTCTCCATCAACCATGGTGCCCTTCGTTTGATTACTCTTGCACTCACTATAGGAGCAGGTTTATCAAATAAATTATTTAAACTGTCGACAAGAAATGACAGAGATTTTTTCTTTTTCTGGTACTCTTAACATACAAACTACAATCGAATGGACTTATATATTAGTAATGTTTTTATTTATATGGTACCGGGTGATAACCCGAAGAATCATGCGGATACTAACAACCGAAACGTCGTGACGCAATTTGGCTTGGAATCCTTCAATTTTTAATTTTCATTTCTTTGTTAATAATAATTTTGGTATTAATATTTAAATTTCTTCATTTTTTTTTGTTGTTGCTTGTATATTATTTCTTTGTAATTTTCAGTTTTTTGTTTAATAAAAATTGTTATTTTTCGGTTAATCTTTCTAATTTCTTTTATTTTTTACAGATTCTTTCTGGGATTTCAAATCAATTTATATTATATTATTAGACAATGGAAGCCCGAACTGATGAAATACACCACGAAACATTGTCAACCAGCTTCAAACATAAATTTATTTATTTGTGCATTTCCGCCATTTTCAATTATTTTGAAGGTACTTAACAAAATAATAACTGATAGAGCTGAAGGAATTTTAATAGTGCCAGATTGGCGCACGCAGCCATGGTATCCTATTTTTATAAAACTCATGTGTTCTCAACCAATTCATTTTGAACCAAAATCAAACCTAATGCTGAGCCCTTTCAGACAACCGCATCCAATATGGACGAAGATTACCCTGGTTGCTGCGCGCTTATCAGGGAAACGTATATAAGAAGCGGAATTCCTGAATGTGGTATTCCAACCCTACTTGAGTCATTAAGTCCTAATACTAAAAAACAATATAATAGCTCGTTGAAGCAGTGGTGGGTATTTTGTAACCTGCATGAAGTGAATGTTTTCGAGCCTAGAATATCAGATATAATTCAATTCCTGCAAGAGAAATTTGAGTGTGGAGCAAATTATAATACATTAAATTCCCACAGATCAGCATTAAAATTAATAATCGTATCGCTTGATAATGAAGATGTAATAAAACGTTTTCTCAAAGGAGTTTTCAAATTGAGACCGGTTTTTCCAAAATATTCCACGACTTGGGACCCTTCCCAGGTTCTTGAATATTTGGAAACACTTTATCCATATCATATTTTATCATTGGATGAAATAACGTACAAGTTAGCAACTCTCTTGGCATTGGCGTCTGCTCAGAGGGTACAGACTATTGCTAGCATAAAAATATCTGACATAAGGGACATGTCTTCAAATATACAAATTAATATTTCAGAAATTATTAAAACTTCTGCGCCCGGCAGGCAACAGCCGGTGATAATTTTACCATATTTCTATGAAAAGCCAGAGATTTGCGTTGCAAAATGTCTGAATGAATACCTATCAAGAACACAAAAATTACGAGGTATTGTCAACAAATTATTCATAACACTTAGAAGACCATACCATGCTGCTTCAAGTCAAAGTATTTCACGATGGATCAAAACAACCTTGACTAAAAGCGGTATTGATACTCAAAAATTTTCATCGCATTCCACGCGGCATGCTTCCACTTCGGCAGCAAAACGTAGTGGAGCAACTATTGATGTAATCAGAAATGCGGCAGGGTGGTCTGAAAAATCTTGCGTGTTTGCAAGATTCTATAATAAACCGTTGTTCAATAGTAAAAATTTTGCTGAAACTATCATTTCTAATTTTAAAAATTAGTGGGAATTTAATCTATATAAATTGTTATTGTTGTAATGTTTATTGTTAATGTAATTTATAAACTATATGTTCATTACTACCGATATGATATAAATTTTTTTTTATGATAAGTTTATGAACTCAAATTACGAATTATTAAATCATAATGATTGATTACAGAGTATTATTCAGATCGCTGATATGCTTTAAACATCTACAAGGTGGTCTATGATGGAGTGGTTCTGAAATATAATCTAAGATTAAACGACTTACCTGTAAGGAAGTTCAATCTTGATTATATGAAGAACCACTACATCATAGACCAACCCAACCCTCCCTCATTTTTAGCTTACCCTTACGCGATCTGAAATAGGTGCACCAAAAATCATAATGAATCAATGGGCTGAGTATATTGATATGGAATATTTCTTTCATTCGGGTAAAAACTTGTGGTCCGTTTCCGCCTCAGAGGCGTAATTACAAGTTGGTCTATAATGTAGTGTTTCTTCATATAATCAAGATTGAACTTCCTTACAGGTAAGTCGTTTGATCTTAGGTTATCATTCTGTGAATGAATTACCTTCTTTTGTGGAGCACTGAACGAAATTGAGGGTGGTAAGTATTTTTTAGGAATCAGAAAGGATCACTGTTGGTAAACTCAATGAGTCTTCTACCTAATATGTTTTTACTTTCCAGTTATTTTTTATTAACCGCTGGAGATATTACTCAGTCTGATAATTTTATTTAATGCGTCGTTATCTCTGACATTTGTTCGAACACCACCAAATTATCCCTAATCTTTGCAGAGTTAAAAATATTCACAATTGTTATGGCGGCCATCTTGTTTTCATCATTTCAAAAGTGAACTGAAACCTGTATGCAAAATTCCAGTTAAATCGCTTATGGATACCTGCTTTTTCATTCAGTCGCAATATTTGATCTGAAATAATATTCATACATACATGCACACATACAAACATACAAACATTGCACGTCAATTGAAAGCTGCCATGTACATTTTCACTTCCGTACCAATTGAACCTCTATAAATGAAGATACACATATTCGTCAAGTGCAGTGTATAGAAAAACAGTTTCCATTCTATCATCCTATTTAGAAAATCAATAAGAGAATTTTTTCCTCAAAAAAACGTTCGTATAATTGAAAATTTGTGAAGACCAATGAGATTATCATAAAATGAGATACAAATACAAATACATTCAGGAGGGAGGGTTCAAGAGTAGGAGATTCCCTTTCAACCCTAATAGTGATGTACATGAATAGTTAGAAAACCCAGCTTTTCAGTGAAGTACTCTTTTGAAAAATAAAATCAAAAACATCCGAATTCTGTAACTCTTACATTCTCTGGGATAACTGGAAGTGAATATCGTCGAACAGTTTCCAAATTGTCCTACAATCCCAGTGAAGTTGACAGGCATGAAACTTTCAAAACATTTATCTCAGCAATACAAAATCTGTCATTATTTCTTGAAATATGACTCCCCAGATATAATATTAATGGCAGCGCACAAATCTTGTATGAAGTTCGTAATACGGTCATCACAGAGCCTTAGAGCTTCGAGCTGAGTGTTCCAATATAATACTTGCTACTACTGTCTAATTCAGATGAGTTGTTGGTAGGTCCGTAGGAACGAAAGAAATAGTTTAGACAATTGTTTCGATTGTTTTTGGTCGATGGTCCCAGGAGAACATATAAATCAAGAAATGTTGTTAACATTTTACGCGTTCAGTCGTCCTACGCTTGTACATATATATTTCACGACAAGTTAGCGGAGATATATCTTATGATGAATCAACATTATCTGAATGATACGGTGTGTTGATATGAATTGTATATTTGACACGGTCTGAAATGATCCCAACTGCTTGAACGCTATTCTTTTATTCGATACAATATTGTTGTTCGATATTTGATTACCATAAGATTAAAAGTTTCTTATTTTTGTATTATCAGTGAGTAACATAAAATGTTTGAAAGTTATAGGCGATACTAAATAACACTGACGATCAAATATGGTCTATTATTTCTTCACGACATATCATCGTGCGATGATCCCTCACAAATCGTGAGGGTTTATTGTGACTTATATATACTTAAACACGACCAAATAAATTCACCCGATTACTCATTGAGTGCTCGCTTTTCCTCATAATAGTAGTAATAATAATGAACTGTTCATTGCCCAACAGGATTCACCAATTTACAGGACATAATCCACGAATAGGATAACTAAATGGAATAAAATTGATGTATTTTTGCATCGAAATATTATTGACAATGAATGGATAGTGAAGAAATGGTAACAGCTGCGCTAGTAATACTGATGAGTATTCAAAATATTAGACTAAAAAAATACCAACAAATAATTTCCATACTTCGAGTGCAATTCCTTTTAGTTGATAAGGTGAACAATTATCAATGTCATAATGATCACCAATTGAGTTGTATTTATCGCATATTGATTTCATCGAAGATTCCATTATAAAATTTTTCTTGATAGCAATTTTTTCACTGAAGGGATGAATTGTTCTAAAAACCTTCCTGGATTTCAAAATGAATGAATTAAAATTTTTGTTTTCGTTCGTTCAAAATCTGTTTTCTCGTTGAGAAACTCGTGCGTTTACATGACAAAATTGAAACGAAGTCCAAATTATAACACAATATTCTAATTTTGACCTGATATATGAGTAGTAAAGGATTCTGATGGCATTTATAGTTTCAAAGAATAATCCACTTCAAGGTTCACAATTTACGCTACATTTTCCTCAATCTGATGGTGACCTCATCGGCAGTCAGTGTGAGATTACCTTCTTCAGGAAAGTGAGTTACACAAATGTATGACTTTTGTTCTTGTGACTCATTTTAGAAAGACGCCTCCAATGTAGCTCTGAAATCGTACCTTTGGATCATTTTCTGGAATATCCTCTACGGCAGCCTTGATGACATACTGGTGAGATTTCAATTATTTGGTCGATATTAAGTTTACCGGATATTCAAGGTGCAAGATTCTCACTTTATTGACCCCAGTAATCTTTCCATATGCATCTGCAAATTAGCGATACAGGGCTCTTTGGCCTCTAGTTACAGTGAATCATCATTTGAGCACAAGCAATAAGCATCTATACTGACTGTTTTTACTTATGATGCCGATTGTGATTCAGCTGATATTCTGGTCTTCAGGAAGCTATTACACGCCCCCTGGAACATTACCTAGCTCTTGCTTTAGATGCGATGTCACAGGGAGGACATTGGGTGTCATTCATTCGATGTTCATAACCTACTTTATGGTCCATAAACAGCCTCACTAAAAAAGAAGATAAATCACACCAGAGCCCCGTATCATCATGACACGGCTCACTCATAATATATCATTTCCAGGCCAATGCACACATCCTAAGATGAGTATATGTCATTCATGATGACTTTCAGACATCCATGCAGGGCAATCATTGTGCGAGATTAAAAATGTCATATATACAAAAAGAAAAAAAGGCATACCTAATGAAGCACGGAATTATTTTCCATCTGTGAACTATTCAAACTACCAAATTTTTGTGCTTCGATTCAGCCTCGAGTCCTCAATATTATATGGTTCTCGTATCCACTAAATCTTCTTCTTTTTCCATGAAATAAACCTATCGCCAAAATATTTACTACAGTTGTATGCCTAAATGTTTCTCATTCAAGTTATTTTGAAGTGATGATAAATTTTTCAATTAGGTATGTGGAGATTTCATATCCAGTATGCAGCAGAATGAGTTTAAAAACACATGATTTTTTCCAGCTATATAAATAACGTCAATCTATTCAAGTTCCTATGGCTCAACTCAATATCCACATACCGGAAAACTCGTTTCAGTTGTGACGTCATTGACCTCGATCTCAATTTCCCCTCTCTTTCTCATTTTCCGTCGAAATTAACGCTGCCTCCGGCGTTCTTTCCGAGAGTTTCGTATTCCGAAAAGAATCCCAACATGGGTGTTAATACGCCAAATTGAAAATTATGCAATGCAAACTTGGAACGGCCGTGAGTCAAATCGGAATTCAATTCCAACCGACTACAAAAACTAGCGTGATGCTAGAAATTCTCGTGTGAAGCCCTCGAAGAGCTTCCGTTTCCCTACAGCTTCCATCTGTTAGTAATCAATGGTGTCCAATGAAGCACTCTCCGACGGTAATTCGTTACTGATCGTTCCAGAGTAAATATTTCGGATCCATTTGGATTTTTGCATGAGTTCCATTGATGTTAAGAGGCACAATGGCGACGATGAAAATTCATTTGGAATATTCCATTTCTTCTAATTGAAGGGATACAAAAGTATTAACCATCAATCCTGACAGAATGCTGAAGCTTCAATTTCACTAGTTTCATCTTTGGGGAATTTGTCGATTTCTTCGAATTTTCGAAAAAAATAATTCAGCCTTATATGATTAATGTATTTTCTCCTATCTTTTGATAGCCGCCATGGGAATATTTCTGTTTTCTAATTTGTAAATGTCTTTTGTTTGACTGATGTTCGACATATTCTTCTGAACTTAGTTCCGTTCATTCATGAATGGCTTGCAGATGACTATTCTAGTCAGATTCAGTTGAAATAACCCTTGGCTCATTATTTTTTCAACCGCCTTATGAAATTTTGATAACATAATATTCAACATAGAATTAGACTTTCATAACATTGGCTTACCTGCATTCTTTTCATTATTCATCATGAATATACTAACCTGTTACTTTCTGAAAATAAATACCACCATCCAGCATAATAATTATACTTTATACTATGAAAATTGTATACTTATTATCATTCAATTATGTTCACTTCTTTTATCATTCTTTTGAGTATCAGTCATTACATGGAAAACATTCATTTAAAATTTCACCACTCTGATAACAAAACATTTTTTGTTTTGTGAAGCCTAGGGTTTGTGGTATACAAGTTCCTCAGCAGCAAGTTTTCTTATGAATCCATTTATAATTATTTCCACCTTTTGTCTCCTATAACGGTGTCGACAAATCCCTTTTTCGTATGTCCTGCAGTTAGCCTACCATCTATTTATTGTAAATACATTATTCAATTGGATTACTTGAAGTTTTTTGCATTGTTCCCCATTAAAGAATTATTTTTCTCCTGTGTCCGTTTTGATCTCTGGTTTCACCAAAAAGGTATAAACTTCATTCGAGGAGTTCCTAATTTCAGAATATTTGACTTCAACATGACTACTAACCTACGTGATTCAACTATTCAACTAACTCATTCTTTGTCAATTCATTTTTTGTCTTTTTCATCAACTCAAGTTGATTATGTAATAACAAAATGTGATAGTATAGATGCAAATGTATTCAAATTACCATTAAAAAGAACACTCTATGATAGCAGTTAACTGTTTCAAAAATTTAATCATTATGCAAGATGAAATTACCCAAAAAGATTATCAACTTGCTGAATGAATTATGTCCTGCATGATATGATTGGTGAAACTGAAATAATTGTTAATGAGCTTAACCCACAACGTAATATCATCATTAAACCCAATTAAATACCATATTGTTATACTGAATCATATTGAAATTACAGATATTGTAAAACTGAAGAGAATGAAGAACTGTGGTGAAATTATAACTCAGAAATCAATTACTTTTCATTAATAAAACAACGATAAAAATAAAATATAAAGAACAATTAAAATTAATTGGTGCTCCGCGGCGACTTCATTGACTTCAGTGGCGCATTTGCTTTTTCAGCTGCAGAAAAATCCGGAAAAACCTTCAGCACCACATATGTTGAATATGTTCAATTTCTGAAAAAAATAATTGTATATTTTGAGAGAAATATTGATTGAAATAGAAATAATCCTAAATATATGTGGGAACTTGGGGAGTCTCTTTTGAAAGCTGACATTTCAAAAACTTCTTTGAAATAATTTTACTCTCTAGTGAGCCCTATATTGTTACTGATTTACTAGAGATGGCTACAGCATTCAATCAATATTTCATCGATATTATCAATTACATAACTAACAACATCAAGTCAAATAGACTACGGTCATCTCAAAATCACCCAGGCGTGAATTGCTCATTTTAAAAATCAAAAAAAGGAAATACAAGACGATTACGAAACCTCATATTCTCATCAGCAAAACAGAATGATTCTAAAATCATCGATAAAGATTTTTAGAAAAGTACGTTTGATACAATCGGTTATGTTCTTTGGAATTTTGTCAACACATCGATGGAAAAGGTGTTTTCCCAAATCCACTAAAGCTCAGTACAGTAATACCTATTTTATACTAAATATCGAAGATACCATTGGAGCTTGTCATTTTAGACCAATCAATGTATTACCAACACTGAAATAAAATTATTGTATGAGCAGTACACGAACAAACAGAAGAGTATTTTGAAATTATTAATTCATTTTTCGGGCAGCAATCAGGTTTTCAAAAAAATCACTCTTGTGAGATGACTCTCCAGTGTACTATAAAAAAGTGAAAAACACATGATGATGAAGGGAACTATGTAGTATCAGTCTTTCTAGATTTTAAAAAGGCTATCGAAACCATCGATACAAATATTCTATTGGAATAGTTGACATATCATGGATTTGGCGGAAAGGTACTGATTTGTTTCGAAAGTTATTCGAAAAATAGTAAGCAGGTTACAAAAGATCTCTTCTCTTGATGGAATATAGCAGCTTCAGGGTATGTTTGTGAGCGGAGCTCCATACATGAGAACAATACTCCAAAGAAGGTGTGATCTGAGCTTTATAAAGCATCAAAAGATGCTGAGGTGTGTACAGTTTTTTGGTTCGGAACAGTCTTCCAAGCCTTTGAGAAGCAGTCTTTGTAATTTCAGCGACATGATTGTGCCAAGAAATATTGGTTTCCAATTTAACCCCCAACAAACTTATCGACGCAGAAAGCGGAGCTGTCTAACCTGACATTATTGCATACGGCTCGGAGATATTTATCTTTTTGGAGGAAACCGATGCACGGGTTTTTATGGCATTGAATTGAATCTGGTCAGTTTCACCCCAATTCGAAATTACTTCTAAATTCTCATTAAGATATTCAACTTCGTGCTGCCAATGGATATGTGCTATCGTCAGCAGAGTATTTTATTGGATTCTTGGTTTCATCTTCGTTAATTTACAATGAAAAGAGAGTTGGATGAATGAAAATCCCTGTAGAACAACAGCGTTGATGGTAGAAGTATTCGAGAGATATCCATCGACGGCAACTAGCAAAGAACGTCACGGTCACACACAAGGTCAAACGCCTTAGAAATATCACGCGCAAGAGCTCTTGACTCTCCATGTTTCTCGATTGCGTTATTTCAAATATGGGTGACATACGATAGAAGGTCGCCTGTTGATTTCTGTTTCCGAAAGCCATATCGATGATC
>WOGO01006851.1:0-11510 GCA_015342085.1 Leptinotarsa defecta | reverse complement strand
ACAAGCATAAATATTGCGGGTGTAACCAGTTGAATGATCAAATCGATTTAGTTTACTCACCGGTTTTCAAATTAGCACATCCGCATTGTAAGTAGTAAACAAAGATCGGGTACTCAATCAAGCCAAGTACCTCTATTATTACCTACAGGAGTGCTATACAGGGTGTAACTGAATAAGTGTACAACATTCAAGGAGGTGATTCCTCATCGAAAAAAAGATAGGATCTTTTACATAAAGAAATTTCATGTACCCCTTAAAAGGGGTACATAAAATCTGTACAATAATTTTTTTCACAAGCACTAAAAAAGTTACAATATTGAAATTAACCTGACGTTTTGTACTACCAAAAAGACACCTAGCCAGAAATTGATTTGGTTTACCCCATGGTTGTAAGGGGGTGCAAAACGCAACCCCTGAAATTTATTTTCAATGTAACTTTTTGTCTTATTATTTGTTTACCATTTAAAAACGTATTTCAGATAGCCTGTTTCATTCTGAACAAAAAAGGTCTCCTGGGTTTTTTTGCCCAAAATAAAAGATCCTATCTTTTTTTCGATGAGGAATAACCTCCTCAAATGTTTTACACTTATTCAGGTACACCCTGTAAAAGTAACTGTTTTCGGAATGGAAATAGGAAAACACATTCATGGCTGTCATTATGGCTGTCATTCACCAAACCTTTACTCTCTACTTTATCTTTCTTTCTACTTCTGAAAAGTTGTCACAATATAAATTATAAATTGGACCATTCATACACCACAATTCTACGTCACTTTTTATTTTACTTCAAGGAACGTTCTGTGGGTGAGTACTTTTTCTTTCAGGAATCCTTACGGTAACTGCAGTGTGGTCAATATTACTCGTATTCATAACATAACCTTGATCAGCTCTTTGTTGATATTGACATTCTGCTATTATATACGAAGTGTGAGATACATCAGTATGCCGGGTGACACAGAGTCATGGTACACCCCCTTCTTTTCTTTATTTCTCAAGCTATTTTTACCAAATTCAAAATATTCAATATGCTGACAAAAAATATTTCTTGACCCAATGGGAGATTTTTCCAACTCCCGGTTTATCTGGACATGACATCAAAGGTTGATTTCGAATGATACAACCTACATTACTACATTACTTTCTGAAACCGGTGATTGAAACACATGTTTCTGTCAAGTGGCCTGTCAGATCACCTGACTCAACCCCTCTTGACGTCTTTCAGGCCTTCGCAGATTATCAGGAAATTGCTTTGAAACGATAAAACGAACTTTGTCTACCACCTTCAAACGAACTTAGTTACTGAGTACATTGTTGGTATTCGTATTGATAACAGAAATGAGTTGAAAATGCCACAAGTTCACAACAAAAAAAGTGTATATGCAGCTAATTTATATGTAATGTTGGCAATTTGCTTGAACGTATCACCAGTTGTACGATATCTCGTACGATAATGTCGAAAGAGAAACTTCTTCAAGTATTTTGAAGAACGGAGTTTGGAGTTATGGTACACCCCCATCAATTCTTCATTTATTCAGCTATTTATCCGAAATTCGACACAGTGAATGTACTCATGGGGAGAAACTTTCAATTCATTTTTGTTATTAGTACGATCTCCAACAACTAATTATAACAATTCATTAAAATAACATCTTCCCCAATAACCTGCGAGGACCTACAGGAAGTTCAGAGGGGTTGAGTCGGGTGATCTTGCAGGCCATTCGACAGAACTATGTGTTTAGACCCACAGTTCAAATACCAACTATGGGGTATCATCGGATTCAGGAAAGTATGATATTTGTAGGATGTAATGGTATACAGGGTGTTTTATTTGAAAATCAAAATTTGAAAAACTGGAAGTTATTAACAGTTTTCCGTTACGTCAAGAAGTGCCACTTTGTGAGCATATTCAGTGTTACGAATTTCATGAAAAAGCTTGAGAAATAAAAGTAAAAGAGGTTTGTGACATGAGTCTGTACCATCCGGTAAAATTTATATAATTTCTTCACTACCTTTTTTGCCTGCTAACATTGAATATTCCATTTTTTTCAATTTGTCCCAAATCGCTATTTGGAGAGAGAATTACAGTTTACGCGTCACTTTCTTTTTCACAACGGTGGTTGAATGATTCAAAATATCAATTATTGATATTCATTATTGAACTGAAGGCAACAAATTAAGTACAAGTGGAAGGTGAGGTGCATGAATTAGCCATTAGAGATCATGCTTCGTTACAAAATATCCATTACTAGATGGCATCAAAAAAGATTCTCATGCAATATTGAAGCAAACTACGTTTTCAGTCCCATTCGTTATTACGTTATGAGACATACTGGTTCACCATTGGGGCCTTTTTCTCCTTTGACACCCTGTAGTCCCACTAGTCCAGGCTCACCTATCGGACCAACAGGACCTCTTAGACCAGGAAGTCCCTGTTGGAAGTTAATAGGTTGTTAAGGTGTGAAAAAAATATTCAGTGGATAAAACCTTGCTCAGTTTCGAAGCTACGCTGGTGCTAGATTAGAAATTATTTGGGTTAATACTTTTGGGTCATCAGTAATAGTGATTATTTACGAAAATTCATGGCTGAGTGTGGAGGCCCTGGACTTTTATGCATGTCTATTTCATGTTGTTCAATTCTTTGATACTGATCAATCAATTAATCAATTTATTAAATTCAGATACATAGTCCTGTCTATAATGGATGTTACATATGTTCGATAATAATAACAGTAAATTAAAAAAAATGAATGAATAACAATAAATAAGTGGTGTCGTTAACTTCTTGGGAAACGCCTAAGCAAAGATCATGTTGCGTATTTTCCTAGATCTGGACACAACCATGAATTCAAGTAAGCAAAAAAGAACTATTCATTCCTTTCGGTAAGAAATGAAAATTCATGAGAATTATTAGAAATCAATAGAAATCATCGATCAAAGACCAGGAGTGGATCAGTCAATCAGCCGAAAGGGAGAGAGGTCTAATTGAGATAAAGACAAATACTAGATGTGGATACAACCATGAATTAAAGTAAAAAAAAGAGCTTTTCATTCCTTTCAGTAAGAAATAAAAATATATAAGAATCATTAGAAATCAATAGAAATCATTGATCAAAGACCAGCAGTCTTGGACCAGACAATCAGTCGAAAGAGAGGCAGGTCTAAGTGAGATAAAGACAAAACTAGATCTGGAGACAATCATTAATTCAAGTAACAAAAAAAAGAACTATTCATTCCTTTCGGTAAGAAATGAAAACTCATAAGAATTATTAGAAATCAATAGAAATCATTGATCAAAGACCAGGAGTCTTGGATCAGTCAATCAGCCGAAAGGGAGGCAGGTCTAATTAAGATAAAGACAATTTGTATGGAGAATATTGAAACTATTGTTAAAAATCATTTTGAACAAGGTGACAATATGATTTTCCGATCGTCAATGTTCATCATTAAATAGCAGAATAAGTATTTAACGTGGCTATATTTCTTACAGATTATTTTTTCACTAAATAGTTTACAGTTTGGTGTCATTCCACAGTTCATTTGTCGAAATAATAGCGTTGGATGGTTTCAGGGTTATCGTTTATTGTAAATTTGAAACCCACTAATTCGCTGTTGAACCCTTTTCAGACTGTCCAATTATGTATAGTATTTCTCTGGTTCAAAGAACTGGATAAACCACTAGAAAAATAATCACAGAGCTCAAATGGAACTCGGTTACGGATATTACATTTATCTTGAGTTATATTTTATGTTTGGAATATTAATATCTGGACCTATGAATTAAACAACAGTGACATAGGCATGGGAATTTAGGTATTATTGGAGCAGTCCAAGTTTTCATTTCACATACTGGAAAACCTGGTGTACCAGGTTGGCCTCGTTCACCCCTTGGACCTGGAGAACCTAATCGTCCTGGTTGTCCTGGAAGACCTATTTCACCGGGCAATCCTGGCAAACCCTAAGAAAAATAAAGTTCAATATGAATATGAAATTTTTTGCGACATATTTTCTGTTTCGGCATGGGTGTTTATCGGTGGCTCAATGTATCAGTTAGTATGATTAACGAACCTGTAACAAATCAAATGAAAAAAAAAACATAGTATTTCGATCAATGATAGTATTCATTGGGTATGAATATCTCCTTTGTTCATTTCATGCATATTTATATCTCAAAAACTATAAATGATTGGTCTGGTTCAAGGTCGAGCTGGAATTTGAAATCAATATCTTTAGATGAACATTTCATCTCAAATATCTTTCTGAAATAGTCTAATCAACAAGTTCAAAAACATGAAAAATAGAGGTAAAGGTCCTAAAAATATGAGCGATAGCGATTCGAAATCATCTCTAGAAAAATGATTTTGGAGGATTTTGGTGCGGGTAAAAATTGCAATTGTTATAAACAACATAAGATTAAAAAAATGGTATTTAGTTTTTCGTTAATAACTCAAGAAATATCAATATTTTAGCAATTTTGAAAAATGCACGTTAAAGAGGAGGAAATTTTCGATAAAAAAGTCTCGACTTCCGAAACTCTATCTCCATTATTTCTAATTTCAATTTGACGTTGAAAATAGGGTTCCGCGCGGCTGTTACGGCATGAGCGCGCTGCTGCTAAAGAGAGTTTATCAAAGGAAATCATTTTTTTATAACATAAAATGTCATTTTAAGAATTTGAAAAAAATCTAGTATCTTCTTAACACTTGAATGAATCGAGTCCCGTAGAAAAAAAAATTATCAACATTTTTCAAAAAGTTATTCAATTATTGACTAACAAAATTTTTTCCCAATCTCCGTTGGCATAAATAATGGGATATAAGGTATAAATAATTGGCCTATAAATTTTAAACTATGTGGAGCCCTTTTGATATATATACTTCATACGATCCTGCGAAAAAAGTTTATAAAAACTTATTAATTTTTTAATTATGATTTTTTATAACTATTGCACAATGAAATATCTAAAAATTGTTGATAATTTTTTTTTTCAATTGATATTTATCTATGTCTGTTTTCACATTGAACAATGGCAGTTATTAACAAAGAATATGATTTTTTTACGTGATTTTTTTATTAAATTGTTTTGAACAAATAGAGAAAATCAATATATTTGAAAAACATTTTTTGCTATTTCGTTGTTTGCGCCATGACTTCAAATGTTGATGTAGTTTTCTATGCTGAACAACTTTTCTGGATAATATTTTTCGAGATTTTTCAAAATAAGAGTACTCTACTCTTGTCTCAAAATAAAATATTTGAAGGCTCCTCGTATATTACGTATGTTTTACTGTATTTTGTTGGTGCATGTTCAGTTTTGGGGGATGTACAAACTTTGATGCAAAATAACTTTTTGTCGAAAAACCATTAATAAATAAGTTTCCCATATGGTGCATACTTTGGGGATGACACTGTAGAAAGTATTGAAAATTTCGAGCGATATTTGAAAAAATCGAGAATTCTATATTCATATATGTGAGGTATATAAATATAGTACACATACAATTATGAAAATCATTTGGAGATTTGTTTTATGAAGTCATACAAAAACATTTAATGTTTGGAATGAATACCTCATTTCACCCTTTTCACGACTTAGTTATGTACTTCTATGAAACAGCAACTTGAAAATGAATTATTACGTTCTTATTCGAAAAAATAGACTATAACATAGGTGCAATATCGCTTCTTCGTGTTGTGTTTAGTTTAGTATTCAGAAGAGTCTAAACTTTCGATAGTTGAATTGAATCAAATCGAAATACTAGTAATGTATTCCTTCCAAATGATTGCTTATTTGAGACAGTTCCAAGGGAGAAAAACAAACCCGCTTTCTGAAAGTACAATTTCATTCGGATTTATTTTAAATCACCAGAAATCAAGGTTCCAGAATACATGTTATTTCTAAGAATTTCAAGTTTATCATCATATCGATTCTAGGACATCCCAGGCCTATTCTAATCATAAATACATAATCCTTTGTGCAATGAATTATTTGGATTTTATTAAACTTTCAAAATTCTGAAGGATATTGAACATAACATGAACAAAATATCGCTCTCTCTTCTATCTAGGTTTACTTGAACAAAATATATCGCACTCAGTTAAAAAAAAACAATTTTTACCACACCACATTAGTACAAAAGAGATGCACATTTCTTTTACGATATAAATTGTTCAAAAGTCATCAAACATTGAAATCAAATCTTTAGAAACTTCAAACAAATGAGTATATAACGACTTTCACCCTGATGATAAGTATGCGATGACTTGAGAACATAATAATTATGTAGTAACTATGTCCAAAAAAAATGTATTGTTGATTTTGATTTTTCTGCTCAGTTATCTTCATGATTCATTTTATTCTTCATACGACGTTTCGTTTACTCAGGGCCATCCTAATTTTTTTTTTCAAATAAAGACCTGTATTTTTAAAACAAATTATGATGCCTCTCTCAATCCCGCATTCATCTTTGTATAACTAATTATTATTTCTCGAAGTTTCTCTTTACAGAAAATAATCAGTTGATTGAATCTAGAATTAAATATCTAGGTAATTACTTGATTTGTCATTACGGAGGAAAAACCGAACTTCAAGCATTTAATTGATATTCAAAAATCAAATATACTAGGAAAAATGTCGAAGGTTCATTATTCAACTCTGAAATTTTGACAAAAGTCGTAATCCATTTAATATACAATATGTTATCATTGCATGAATCGAATAACCTGTCCTTTCATTTTTATTCAGTCCATTGTCCCCGAGAATATACTCGATATATTGATAATCAATACATACGTCATAACAAACACAACATGAAAAAACGTTCATAATTCATTGAAGCTGGAGTATATATGGGGCATTTTTCTGTGTATTGATGAATTCAGGATTGAGTCAGAATTTGCTATGAAAATAGAGGTATTTGGCAATACTTGATGAGGGTGGCGCTAAGTGAATGAAACGTCGTATAAAAAATAAGATAATTGCGTGTTATAGCCTTTGAGAAGTTCAATCAGAAACATTTCAAAATTTTTTTCATTATTTGAATAATGAAGATACCAGAGCAGAAAAACCAAAATTAAGTATTTCCCCAAAAAAAATCTAGAGGTGTCATGTCCGGTGAACGAAGAAGCCACTTAACAGGACCATTTGTAGCAATTCATCTGTTTTCAAAACAGTCTCGCCATTGAAATTATGTGCTGGTGCTCCATCCTGCTGAAAATAGATCATCTGACGAGCCTCCAAATCAATATAATAATAATAGTAATACGTCTTTATTCACCATAAAAATACAAATGGAGTAGACAAAAATAAAATAAAACAGTATACAGGAACAATAACAAAAACAAAGAAAAAAAACTTCCAATATATGGTGAATAGGCGGAGTATCAGCCAAGGCTGTTTTTCAACTCAACCTGGGAGAAACTATAATTATATATTATAAACACAAGTCGAGTTATTAATATCAAAAAATTTTAATTACTGCTTTACTTTAGAAAATTCATTCAAGAAATGCAAAGGTCGAGAACGGACAAGAGGCTAATGAGATAAATAAGTCTTCAGTCTTTTTTTAAAGTTTACGATGGTGTATGATCGAAATTCGTAGGGTAGTTGATTATAATATTTGGGTGCATTATACGAGAAGCAGCGGGTGACGATGGAAGATTGGTGTTTGGGGATGACTAGAACTGAACTGTTCCTTGTAGTAAAGCTGTTAATCGTAGTGAATGTTTTAAGCTTCTTCAGTAAGTAATCAGGTTGTCGAGTTATCAAAACTTTATGTGTGTTGGTAAGAAGGCGTAGAGTTTCTCAACATTTAACCATCCTGATTCTTGCATTTCTGGAGATAAATGGTCATACCAAACGAGAAACGTAGACAGCTATTCTGAATAAGCAGAGCATCCGATTGTTTTAAAGCAGGTCCATAAATACTGTCGCAATAGAAAATTTTTGACATAATCAGAGACTCTCATAGTCTAAGTTTTAAGTTTGTGTCGAGCGAATCACGATCAGAAAAAAGCTGTCTGAGAACGTTATAAGAAGACTGGTTCAGATAGCTGACATGTTTAGTAAAGCGAAGATCCTGATCAAACCACAATCCTAAATTTTTATCTCGTCCACGGAGGGAAGTATATCGTTTTCGATGCGAAATTGAAAGGTAGAGTTGGTAAGCTCTCTGTTCTTCTTAGCTCCGAATGTTACTATTGCGGATTTGTCTGAATTCAGCTTGAGCTTATGAGCAGTAGAAATGTCAAAGATGTCTTGGAGATCGTTATTAATATGCGACAGAGCAGATGTAGACTCGCCAGGCGAAAATGAGAAATATAACTGCGTGTCGTCACGGACAGATAAAAGTCACAAAAAAACAAGCTGAAAAGCAACGGCCCAAGATAGATCCTTGTGGCACTCTCTTTGATACCGGCAGAGCATCTGAAATAACTTCATCCACAACAACTCTTTGAGAACGATTCTTCTGATAGTTTTCTAAGAGAGACACTGCTTTTCGAGAAAAACCGAAGTGGACAAGTTTGTCACACAATATATCATCGAAAAACTCTTTCAACACTCTTGTTAATGAATTAATGTAACACGGTCTGTTCAAAGAACCATGGTAGAAAATTGGATCGATTATTCTGCCGCTAAATAGACTACATCAAACGTTGATACTAAATCGTTTTTGCGGATTGTGGGGATGGACTAGGAATGGATTATTTTTTTCTATTATACATTCCACAATTTGAAAAATTAGCCTCATTGCTCCATATAAAATTTATATAGAAGTTTGGAATTTATCTGTATTTATTCATAAACCATCGACAAAACCCCAATCGTCTCTCAGGGTCTCTCAGAACTCACACCAGTTTTTTGCAGACTTTTCAACCTGTCATAGAAGAAAGAGGTTTTTCCTTCTTGTTAGAAGATTGCTCCTGTTCAGCCTATTCCCAAAAAGGGCAAGAAAAATCTTCCATATACCATATACCAGTCGCTTTGCTGTCAGTGATGTCAAAAATCACGGAGGAAGTCGTAAACCACCATATCCTTGAATATTTGACCGTGTGTGGCATGAGGCTTTGCTTCGAAGCTATGGTTGTCCAATTATTTTCGCGTATGACTCTTCAGCTTCCTGAAAGAACATTCTCTGCAAGTGGTCGTCGATGGATATCTCTCGAATACGTTCACCATCAACGCTGGTGTTCCCCCGGGTTCTATATTGTCTTCCACCCTCTTTCTCTGTATATTGGAAAAATCAAGAATCCAATATTTTGGGAAAGAAAGTTTTTGGCTTTCTACTATCCATCTTGATACGAAAAAAGGATGAGGGAATCTTCTAAAGAAAGGAAGGAAGTAATCAATTCGAAAATAAGTAACTCTATACGTTGATGTGTAGATTAGGCAAATAAGTAACTTTCAAATACAAACTGAAAGAAAGTCCTCCTGAAACAGCTACTTTCATATAAACATTGAATTACACGAAAGAAAAAAATCTTTCGAAACAAATACTTCTATATGAAAACTAAATTATACAGAAGACACTTTCCTCTACTCAGTTTGTATTTCAAACATTCGTTGTGGAATAAGAATCAGATATCATTCACATGAGTTCTACTTTCTTTCCCAAAAATTAATCACTCCTAAAAATATAAACCCTTCAATTCCAATATTTTTCTTTGCTGACGACATTCCATTCGGATTCCAAGACATCGTCTGCGGATGCACATCTTCACCAACAGCTGGAGGTTGCAAATCTTAATGAGGATGTAGAAGTGATTTTGAATTGGGGGGAAAATAACAAAGTTCAATTCAATTCCACAAAAACTCAGGCATCTGTTTTCTCCAAAAAGATTAATGTCTCCGAGCTGGATTTAATAATGTCAGGTCAGACAATTCGACTTTCCGCTTCGATAAGTTTGTTGGAGGTTGAACTGGACACCAATATGTTATGGCACAAACATGTCGCTGGAATTGCAAAAGCCGCTTCTCAAAACCTTGTAACACTGTTCTGAACTAGAAAACTTAACACACCTCAGCCACTTTTGATGCTTTATGGGTAAGAGCTAGTTCAGATCCAAAATTATTTAATCGTTGAATTGAGTTATTTTCGAAAAGTTCCTATATTTGCAGTGGTACTTGACAGTTTTGTTTTTATAGGTAACTGTTTTAATTTTTCATTCAATGGTCATTGTCATGGTATTCGATCTCGTTCAGTATTTTCTACGAACTGACTTATTTTTCAAAAATTTTGTGTACTGATATTATTATGTATCCTTTTTCAGATGATATCTCTTTGTCGGTGTGTTCTTCATATGAACTTTTGTATCAGTATGATGGAGAATTTCATGAAAAAAATCAATAGTGAGTTCTCCTCGTTTTGAAAATTATTTTATGTAGAAAACTCTACAGAATTGTAATTTACGCAATGAATTATTTACAGATTTTTTGTTGGATTCCTTGATTGAAAACAAAAATATTTGTTGATTTTTATTATTTTTCAAAATAAAGAACTACTTGAGAGGGGTTGGATGAAGACATCTCTTAAAAAGTCTGTTCTCTCTATGTGTATTAGTGTGGTAAGAAAAGTGCTGATAATACAATTCCAAAAATAATCAAATTGTTAGTTTCCTTTGATTTGAAAATTATCTATAAACTTATCAAAATTGTAATTTACATCTATAATAATGCATAAACTTCTTTGATGAACTCGTTCATTGAACACAACAAAATTATTTGTTTTTTTTACTATTTTTCGAAGTGAAACAATTGAAAACTTCAGAAATCAAGTCAAACAGAGCACATTACTGGACAGCTATAACTTCATCTCTTTTTTATGGCTGTCAAGTAATGTACTTCGTTTGATTTGATTTATTGCGTTTTCATTTTTTTCATCTGACTCCGATTATGTATTTTAGCCTCAAAAAGACGTATTTATATATCGAAACTTTGGCAATTTATAAAACTTCCAATTTAATTTCATTGCTGCCCTCATTTCTATCTTCCATCTCGAAAATTATCGAGAAGGATAAAATAAACATAAACTGAAAACACTTCACCTGGATAATTGAATATACCTCAATAAATCTACCTGATACCTTTATATTATTTCAGAATTTGTAATGGGGTATTGTCTTTCAAGACCTAATATGAACAAATCGCCTTGTTACCTGTTTTTTTGAATTTTTCGATTCGAGGAAAGAATATGGAAGGTTTTCAAAATACCCCCTCCATGGATACTCCCTACACAATCCATATTCCAGTATGCAAATCCATTTCATATTGATTTTCAGTTGTCAAGAAATCAGTGAATATTACATTTGTGAGTTACATTGTGAAAACTTTTTTGAATGTAAGTAATATTTATTTATTTTGAATATTGTTATATTCTAATAATAGATAAAGTAACTGGCATAGTTGTCAAAGTGCAAACGATGTAAACAGGGTTCATTTTGTGTGAAAATAACATTGAAGGAAAATAATTGTTACAGAAAAATCTAATTTCGATAACTTTTTGGATATTTATATA
>WOGO01006849.1:0-10683 GCA_015342085.1 Leptinotarsa defecta | reverse complement strand
TGAAAATAGGGTTCCGTGCGGCTGTTACGGCATGCGCGCGCTGTCGCTAAAGAGAGTTTATCAAAAGAAATAATTTTTTTATAACATGAAATGTCATGTAAAAATTTGAAAAAAATCTAGTATCTTTTCAACACTTGAATGAATCGAGTCCCGTAGAAAGAAAAGTTTTATCGCTATTTTTCAAAAAATTATTCAATTGATAACTAACAATTTTTTTCCAAATCTCCGTTGGCATAAATAATGGGATAAGAGGTATAAATAATAGCCCTATAAATTTTAAACTTCGTGGAGACCTTTTGATATATATACTTCATAAGATCCTGCGATAAAAGTCCATAAAAATTAATTAATTTGTTAATTATGATTTTTTATAACTATTGCAAAATGAAATATCTAAAAATTGTTGATATTTTTTTTCAATTAATATTTAGCTATGTCTATTTTCACATTGAAAAATGATAGTTATCAACATAGGACATGAATTTTTCACGTAATTTGTTTATTAAATTGTTTTAAACAAATAAAGAAATTCAATATTTTTGAAAAATTTTTCTGCTATATTGTTGTCTAGGGATAATTATGATTTGAAAAAACTTTTTTTTTTCTAATTTCAATTTTTAATTGTTTAAAATCGATTTTATTTATATTTCGATTGTTTAACTAATCAGTTGAGAAATAATTTTGCTTTAAAAAATCATAACTTACACTTTTATAATTTTTTCTGCATCTGAAAAAAAATATAATGTTGGTCAATATTTGTTTATAACAAATTGTAAAACTAATAAACAATTAAATAATTAATAAAAAAATGTTTTCAATCTAATTGAAAGTGTAAATTATGATTTTTTAAAGCAAAATCATTTCTTAACTGATTAGTTAAACAATCGAAATATAAAAAAAATCGATTTTAAACAATTAAAAATTGAAATTAGAAAAAAAAATTTTTTCAAAAAATAATTATCTCTAGACAACAAAATAGCAAAAAAAAAAATTTCAAAAATATTGAATTTCTTTATTTTTTTAAAACAATTTAATAAACAAATTACGTAAAAAATTCATATCCTATGTTAATAACTTCCGTTGTTCAATGTAAAAACTAAAATAGCTGAATATCAATTTAAAAAAAATTATCAACAATTTTTAGATATTTCATTTTGCAATAGTTATAAAAATCATAATTAACAAATCATTTAATTTTCATGAACTTTTATTGCAGGATCGTATGAAATATATATATCGAAAGGTCTTCACGTAGTTTAAAATTTATAGGCCAATTATTTATACCTTTTATGCCATTATTCATGCCAACGGAGATTGGGAAAAAATTTGTTAGTTAACAATTGAATACTTTTTTGAAAAATGGTGATAAAACTTGTTTTCTACGGAACTCGATTCATTTAAGTGTTAAAAAGATACTAGATTTTTTTCAAATTTTTAAAATGACACTTTATGTTATAACAAAATTATTTCTTTTGATAAACTCTCTTTAGTGGCAGCGCGCGCATGCCGTAACAGCCGTGGGTAACCCTATTTTCAATGTCAAATTAAAATTATAAATAATGGAGATAGAGTTTCGGCAGTCGGGCAGTCTGAATTTGTTGATTAGACTATAAGAAAATATCAAGTGTGCTACATTTTTTGAATGATAATTTTGAGCTCTATCGAAATATATAGGAATATATAAGGTTTCTCATTGAAAAAATAGTTTTCCATCAATAACTATTGATACCTCATTTGAAAAAATGAGTTTTTTACACCATTGAATTCTACGTAAAGAAGTGCTTTAATAAAAATGAGTATTTTTCGACAGGAAAAAATTACAGCAACTTTTCGAAAACAGATATTTTCCAAAAAACATGCTATAAATCAGAAACGATTTTAGATATCGATATGCGGTTTTTGCCATTGAGTTTGTCATAAAATTTGCCTCTCAGACACAACCATCAATTTTCATCTATCTAGTATGAATACAGGAGTTTCCCTTTAAAAGTGTTCAATTTGGCCCACTCTGTACATATTGGAAGGGTCGTAGATATTCGAAATCATGAGCAGGAGCAGTATAAACGCGGAAATGTCCCATGATTCCTAAATTATGGCCCTTCAAATAATGAAAGTAACATGTTCCACCTCCTTTTTTGCACCGAAAAAACGATCGGAAACACATGGTTTAACTTGCCACATCATCATTGTTCTACCTTGCTTTAAACTTTTTCCGAAAAATTTATTTTTTTTCCATAAATTTGTAATATTCGAGGAATATTAGAGGAAAGCAGTCTAACCAACGTAAATGATTAACTAAAATCTGTCAAATACACAATAAAATGCCAGAAAATAGCTGTAGCAAAAAAACTTTTAGGAGTTCGGGAAAGAATTTGAAGAAAAATCAATGAAATAAGAACCGAACGAATGGAAAATGTAGGACAAAACACAAGCACTACGGGAAAATGTACATGGCACTCTAAAAGCAGTACCTGTGTGAAAGTAGGGATTCGCGTTAGATACACAAGTCAATAAAAATAGTCTCGGACTGTCAAGCGGCATTGGAAGCTCTTGGCTCCTACGGAGCAACGTCTACATTGGTAGCAAATTGCCAAAAACGACTCTTCTCGATAGGAAGACTTGAAATATTGTCTCTGGTCTGGATTCCTGGCCATACTGGCCTGAAACGCAATCAGGCTCCTGACTCCTTTGAAAAAGGGGGTGCTGCAAGCAGCTTCATCGGACCAGAACCTGACAATGGCATCGCTTTAGGTTTTACCAAACAACCATTAAACACCTGGATTGCAAGAAAATTTATGGACTTCTTGCAGAATATATAAGGATTGGCTCACTCCAAGGCGTTTATTGACTTTTCGAAGCTTGATACCAAACAGTTGTTGGACTAGAGTATGGATGAACTACGATGTCTAACGGCCCTTCTCACGGATCACTGTCATTTAAATCATGATATACAAATACTGTCGGAAGACAGTCTGTATCGCCTCTGGAAAGTGATGAAACAGCAGATCACATGCTTTGTACCTGCCCCACCACGGACTGAATGAGGTTTTCAGAGTTTGGCAGAGCCGTACCATACCATCTGACTTCAAAGACCACTCACCACACAAAGTAATCAGCTTCGTTGAGAAGCTGGGTTCATTTGGTCGAGTGTGATTAGGTGTGAGCCACAATAAACCTTTGTGGGTTGCGGTGGAACGTCAAATAGACCTACTCACATTTGACCTAACCTAACCTAGTTTTGAATCGCTGGAGATTAAATTCATTTTGAAAAACTTTCTCAAGAAGTTTATATCACGTAAACGTAGTTTTCCAAATGAAATAGTTCTCAAACAGTAATATTTGAGAAGTAATAAGTTGAACCTCAAAACGATGAGCAGCCACAATCCGTATTCCGCTCTTAATGGAATCAAATTTACCTAGTCATCTAAACACGTCCCGTGAAAGTAACTATAAAAGAAAGAAAAATTCTAAAACTTTTTTTTGATGTTCCAGATAATCAATTTCGCAAGTGATCTTTGGGTCTTCAATCAGGCGGATGGCCCTTTTCTGGATGGAATCCAGCAGATCCATACATGAGAAAAATACTCCAAAGAAGGTCTGATCTGAGCTTTATAAAACATCAACAGTTTCTGAGAAGTTCGAAACAGTGTTGCAAACTTTTGAGAAGCAGCCTTTACAATTCCAGCGACATAAATGTGCCAAGACATATTGGTGTCCATTTTAACCCCCAACAAACTTATTTATCTTCTTGGAGAAAGCCGATGCCTAGGTTTTTGTGGCATTGAATTTAAGCCCGGTTACTTTCACCTCAACTCGAAATCACTTCTAGATCCTCATTAAGGTATGCAACCTCCTGCTGCCAGTGAAGATGTGCCTCCAAAGCTGATGTCCTGGAATCCAAATGAAATGCCGAGACAAGTGTGCTGTCGTCAGCAAAGCAATATATTGGATTCAATAAGTCGTCGATATACAATAAAAGAGGGTTTGAGACAATGTGGATCCTTGGGGAACACCACCGCTGACGGTATAAGTATTCGAGAGTTATTCATCGGCGGTCATAGCGTCGAAGTGTGACTAGCAAACCTTCATGCCACACACGGTCAAAGGCCTTAGAATCAAGTGCAACAGCTCTCGACTTGCCATGTTTCTCGATTGCGTTATTCCAAATATGGGTGACATACGATAGAAATCCACCTGTTGTTCTTTGTTTCCGAAAGCCATATTGATGATCGCTCAATATGTTAAACCCTTCCAAATATTTAAGGATATGGTGGTTTATGGCTTTCTCTATGATTTCTAATATCATTGATAGCCTAAACTTCAAAGGCCATTTGAGTCATAAAATATATGAATTTTCAAAATAAATAATTCTCATGTCAAATCAAAATGTTACCACTTGCAGTGGATGTTACACATCTAATACTATATCCAAACCAAATGAATGTTATGAATAGAACAACTCAAAAGTGTCAAACATTTCATTAAAATACCTTATGAGTAAAAAGACGTATATTCTTTTTATGAAGAAAATAGAAGTGAATAACATCTGTCTGGAGCCACACAGTGTTCTTTTTCCATTTATATCCAATCTACCGTATTCAATTTTTTATAATAGTGTTTCAATATGTTATGACCACGAAACTATATTCAATTACTTCTATTTGCGTGAGGTATTCAGAACAGTAGCTTTTGTCTAGGATACATTTGATTCTAATTTGTTATTTTTAGATCATTATGAAAATTTAATCATTTATTTATTCTGTTCAAAGTTTCATCCATATCTTTACGTGATGTACAAAAAGAGTATATCATCAGCAAATGAATTCATAGGTTTATTTCACTGAGGTAGATAAAAACCATCAAAGAACCCAACACACTTTCCTGAGGTACTTCATATTTTATCTCATAGATTTTTAGTATACATTTCCCAATTAAATGATTTGTTTTCGGTTTTTCAAATAATCATTTGAGTACTGTTCATTACAGTTAAAATTGTGATATGGAATTCGAATGATAGGTTTATTTCAATGGGGTGAATTGAAACAATCAAAAGACTCAACATACTTCCTTGAGGTATTCCTTATTTCATCCCAATAAGTTTTGAATATACATTTCCCACTTCGATGATTTGTTTACAGTCATTAAAATACTCTTTCAAGTACTCTCCTTTGTAGTTTACAAATTGTGAACTGAGATTTGAATGAAATAGGTATATATCGCTGATAAAAAGGACCCAGCACACTTCCCTGAGGTACTCCATATTTCACCTCGATAGGTTTCGAGTGTGAATTTCCTACTTCAATGATTTTCGGTCTATTGAATAATCTTTTCAGTACTGTCCCTAACAGTTCTCAAATTGTGGTATGGACTTTGATTGAATTATCGCAAACTCACCGCAAGCACTGCAGTCACGAACCCACATGACACCGTCACCGTCAGGCGGCCTCGAGAGGCGACGCGACGCCCTACGCCCGAGACACACTCTTTCACCGATGAACTTCCGCACTTTAATCGGCTCCCCGAGAAAACTGCAAGCCCGAAACACTGCACAGAAGAAGAGCAACTTTGCAGATCGTCCTGTGTACGCGCCCCTGCCAGCTGCCGTCTGTCCACTGCGGCCGCCGACGTCGCGACGCGCACGCTCCAGCTTCCAGCTCTATCTGTGTGCCCGGACTCGAGATAGAGCGGGAGGGTGCGAGCGCGAGATGTGGGGGAACGCGTGGAGCGGACTCCTCTCTCCTGGACCACGTCGGGACGCTGGAAGAAAGACGTCGAGAGTGACCTCTGCTAGGGACCGACGCCAACTGCGTCGTGCAGGGTTCTTTATGGTCGAGGGAGTGGATGGATTTGGGAGAGGGCGGTTGTTGTTGTGTGAAGATGTGACTTCACAATTTCTATCATCACTATTAACATAACATCTAACTTATTTTCCATTCATATTCCTGATTTCAGTTTTGGGTGATTATAATTCATAACTGACCCGCTTTACAATTAATATCTAAGTGTTATATTGAGGTATCAACCGAGTTAATAGCCAGTGTTGCTGGTTCATTTCTTCATCTACAATGGATTGATTCGCAATATTCCGAAGTCTAATTGCATTACGATGGCTTCGTTGTGAAAAATTATCACTGTATAGATATTGCTAATTTTGCTTCTATTATGACATCACACATGTCATAGCCTCTCTGTCTTCGCAAACACCATAACCTAATAAACCCATTCCAACAAGACAAGCAGTGTTTCCATTATAAATGATATCTGTCTTGATTTATCATGTGCATATGTTGAATTCTGCCATTTTAGCAGGGGAGCCCACGATACAAAATGGGGATTTACTCGAGCGTCATTGAGACGTATTAGGTTGCAAAGCTTAGATGATAAGAAGAAAAAAATGTTATACAATATATACCTTTTCATCGGTGGGGGAAGCGGCTATAGATTTTCAAATATGTAAAAAAATACTGTTGCATGGACATATTCAAGCGCGTCAGATATTGATAGTATCAATGTTCTACGTATTTTTAATAATGTTGGTATGTTAATCTGATCGTTTGCATGATGTGGGTGGTTATACGTAAGGGTTGAAAGTGAAAAGAAAAAAAATTGAATCGAGCGCGTCAGATTTTCCAAGGGGGTATTAAGTGCAACAAAAAAGAAGCTCTCATTCAATAATCTGACGAATTCGATCTGACGCAAACTCGCGGCCATTATTATAATGCGCAATTTGCCATTTTGAAATACTCAAGCAAGTCAGATTAAGATATATATGGTTCATCTTTATGTTTTAGACGTGCTGTCTCATAATCTGACGATTATTTAGAGGGATTTGCCTTATCTGACAAAATAAATTTTTTTTCATTTTTTTTTATATCATTGAATTTAATTATTTGAAAATCTCAGGAAATAGCATGCAAATAAATAAGAATGTGTTTTTTAAGTAGAATACTTGTATTTATGAGAAAATAATTTTAAAGAAATGCTCAAAAAAATTTAAATTTTTGAAAATCAATCAAATAATTGATGAAAAAAAGAGAAATGGAACTTTCTATGTTTTTACCACTTTTATTTGTAATTAACGTTACTGTAGTTTCGTCCTATACGGACATTTTCAAATTATTGTATGAGTTTGAATACAATACAAATTATTGTATAAGTTTGAAAATGTCCATATAGGACGAAACTGCAGTAACGTTAATTGCAAATAAAAGTGGTAAAAAACACAGAAATTTTCATTTCTCTTTCCATTATGATTTTCTAACACGTAGCTACGGCTACATCTATCAATTTATTGAATTCTCAAGTACTTTGGGTCACTAAACTTTATTAATTTTTTTTCACATTCTGTAGTAGTTTTCTCAAGTAATATGAATTACTTGAGAAAGCCTCTGTGCTAGCGAAACATGATATGAGATATTTTGTGGAGATCAAGTAAAGTCAAAAATGTGTATTAGCTTTTAAGATTAATTACAAAATATTGTGAATGTGTTTTGTGCGGGGCCCTGCTATAGGCTTATGCCTCTTAATCGTGAGGTGTAGTTTTTGTAATTGTTAGGATTTCTATTTCAAATAAAGGTTATTATTATTATATTAATTTGAAGGGAACTATAATTTTTTCGCATAGAATCAATTTACAATAGTATTATATTAAAAATGCAATTTCTTAAGTGTTTTATCAAAGTAAATGTTCAATACAAGAGGCTCCAGTGACAGGCTATGAACTAATTTTTATTACATTTGTACGAATAAACAATTCATGAGTCCTCAACTAGATAACCCAAATTAAAACTGGAATAATAGAACTGGATCCTAAATTGCAGAATGTACCAGTTTTTGAATATCTGAGAGTAGTTATAAACATATGTTTCACCATTCTGATTCGTATCAACCATTTTTATATCATCTTATGGATACTTTTCGAAATGTTGTCTCCTTAATTGTAACTGAACATGGAAAAATTCCATCTCAAGATAAGATATCTGTATTTATCTGGTTCCACTTTTTCAGCGAGCAAATGTGAGGTGTCTATGAATACACAGAAGTGAGTTGATATTTTTTTTGGAATTTGCAAAAGGGTGTTTTGCTATTGTTGAATATTTGAAAATATTGCAGTAAAATGAAAGTATCAATTGGACTTCTTAGTGGCTTTGAAATAAGAGGAGAGTTATTTTTTTCCTTTCATGCAGTCAGGTTAGCCGTCATGAATATACAAAGTTGAAAAATAAAAGTACCTAGAAAGCGATTCTAGATTGAGGTTCGCTACCAAACATACCCCAAAGCTGCTGTAGTGCTTGTGCTCTACCTTTGATAAAAATCTGAAGGAAATGATTCAATTCATCTAATAACTTCCTTTGTTATTTAGAACCGTAGTTGTTAATGAAAATAGATGAAACTTGACCCCAAAAATCGAAGCATTTCTAATCCAACATCAGATAATGATATTGCGTCTCACCAAGGTATTAGGAGAATGCATTGCTAAAGTCAATTGTTCTCGAAGGGCGAGCCTGATGACTTGAAGGTTTTGACATCTTCACTAACGAAGATGCTATTTATTGGATCGACAGAAAACTGAATCCTCAAATATCAACGATGAACGAAGTTGTTCGAAGCGTTCAGTTGGATATCCAATCGTCGAAATCGACCACCCGAAATGGAAGCTGTAGCGAAAGACATAGGACCAGTGGAGCTGACCACCCAGGTCAACCCACCAGGCTACCGTCTTTATTCATTGATGAAACTGTTCAATGCAGTTCGAAGATGGATTGAATACGAAATATTTCTTGAAATCAAATTGAATAATCGAAAAAAATTGAACAACGATGAGTTTCACAATGGAATTCGACAACTCTCAAAAGTTGAAACTTTTTGAGCTAAGGATTAACGGGGTCTTACTTGTCAACGTGTGATTCCTAATACAAGTTGAACGATAGGAATCTAAAGAAATGAACTTTAAACGTTCAAGCCAGTCTCTAATATATCTACACAATAGGTTGAATGGAGACGCCGATCAGAAAACAACTACTCCCCTGACTATCACCACGAAGGGCGTTAGATATTATATCCGACAGGCGTCAGTGCAGAAATTTTCACAGAAATTTTTCTGCATATGCAATTGGCAATACAACTGAAAGAGTTGATCTTCAATTTTGGAACGGGCACACTTATGTGGTGAAAAATTTATAGGATGATCCAATGCCACAGCATTTTCAAAGAAACGGCCAATCCTAACAGATTTTGCCAGTAGCCTGAAACTATCTTTGCATTTCAGGCATGATCTGGCATATCCTGGAGCTAAACCTATAAGTTGTTTTGATTCGATGAAACCGCTCACAACGACCTCCTTCAAAACAGTCAACTAGTCAGTATGGCATGGATTCCAGGTAATTCGATTGAGTTTCATTTTGGAGACTTTTGGCGTATCCCTGCGAACTTGGGCATTGCTTGATGAGAGTCAATATAATATAAGGTGGTTCAAACGGTTGAGGGATGAAGCACTTTATGGCTTATCACAGTTTCTTTGTTATGAACTTAGACATGTCTTGCTGTTTTCGGTATCAAAATGTATTCACAGTGAATTTGGGAAGCATATACATTGGACATTGAGCCATTATGTTTTCAGTGGAGAGTTTCGAACCGCATATTTCGAGAAATGGGTTCACCACAGCCAGCTATGAGATATTCATAAGTATTCAGTGTGACGTTTTCAGGAGTTTTCTCCATCTCCTCAAGACTTCTACTTGGTCTGTGAAACGAGCGTCGGGAGGAGTATTGCATTACAGGTGAATTGGAAAAGTACTTGTTTTAGATGAATTTTGTGTCCAGATATTATTCCAATCACTTCATTTCCAAAAATCACTTCAAATTTGAAAGGTACTAACTTTGTCACTGTGGTGAAATTGGTTGGGCTTAGATCTCCTTTTTTTGTACTGCGATATGCCGTTTCATTGCTAGTTATATATGTGTATATGTGAGGGCATCCACGATATCGCAATGTGTTTTTGTCGTTGTTGTAGATCGCAGAGTTCACATTTGATGAGATTGACAATGAAATGATGACTCTACATTTCTATATACTGTATGAAACTGAGTGGAGTGAAACCGTAATAAAGGCCAAAGCTGGGTCTTTGCAAGACCATAGCTCTAAATCCGTTGTGAATAGCTGCTGGTTGCTGAAAGGTCGTACATGAGTATTTTATCAGTCGCGGCTGCAATTCCATAATCCATTCAGAATGCATCTGTGTATCAATAGATGTATTCATCGAACTGGTCTAAGAAGTGTTGTTTGATGACTTGCATATTTGATTCGGTTTTGCTGAGGAAAGTGAGAGATTGTAGAAGGTTTCATTTAAGAAAAAACATAAAATTCGCTGTCGTTCATTTTAATAAGAAAATCAACTACAAATCAGTGGAAACAAAATCAACAGATAAATTGTTCAAAATGACCTCCACCTAGTTGCATACAATAATACAGTCTACTTTCGACAGCGTTCCTTACATTATCTGTCACAGGTCTTCTAGATTTGTAGAATTTATTGAAATAGTAGTAAACGTATTGAAATGAACGACGTTGTTAGTTTTTTCCCCACTACTAGTTTTTGTTTAATCTAGTTGTCGCAGAACAAAAAGCAGATAGATGGCCACTGTCATTTCTTCACGAATTATTATTCAATCATCCTTGTTTAC